>JAODAL010028886.1:0-52577 GCA_025379985.1 Phyllomedusa bahiana | reverse complement strand
TTTGTGTTGCTCAGTTTTCCACAGAATAAAATTTCTTTTTTCCTGATATTTCATTTTCAATGGGTCTTATGATTTTAGGGGACAGAGTTTAGTAAACTATGGGACACTTTTTAAGTTTTTTTAATTTTTTTTGCATTTTTTTTTTAACCCCCTTTCGCCTGTGTCCCACCTTATTCCGGGGCAGGGGATTACACCGGCCAAGTTCCTCTTGAATCCGGGGACCACTGCACATATATTAAAAGGGAAACTTTAGATTTTTTTTTGGTTAAATTTAAACCCCCCAACGGGAATAAACCTTTAAATCACTCTAAAATCAAATCAGTAGATAGGAAAAAAAATTCACAGTGGCCATAGGCCAGAGAAAGGGAATGGGAACATGATTCAACAACAAACCTAAAAGGATGGCCAAATTATCAAGGGGCGCCTGAGACCATGATGGACAATTTGGGGGCAAGAACCTGAGCGGACCTTTTTCCTCCACTGGGACCCAAACCCCGCGTTTTCATCATTTAACCACAATAACAGCAAAAACAATATAAGCGGGGCCCCATTTTTTCATTTTAGGAGCCCATAGATTTGTTTATTGGATCACCATTTGGGGGCCCCTTTTAACGTAATATCTATAATATTTTTATTTGCTGCAAAATTTCATTGGGGAAAAATATTCCCCCCGAGGAAAAGTACTTTGGGGGAAACGCGTCGGGTTTCTCCCCTTGTACTATAGCGATTTAGTTTTTCCTATCAAAAATTAGTTTTTTGAGCCAGGGACACCACCGGGTAAAGGGTCGTCCTTTTTTTAGGGGGGCCCCACCCTTTGGACGGGTTTAAAAGGGGGCCGGGAGGTTATCGTTTATATTCATTTCTGGAACATTGTTTTTGGTATACAGGCAGTCCCCGACTACATCTTCCCAAATACATACTCCCCATTTTAAACGGAGACTTATGGGCGTGGCTGCATCAAAACGAGTCCCGCCCCATGATAACCCAAATGCCAGCATCCCCGCTGCACAAGTACAGAACGTAGTAAATCTTTTCAAAAAGGGGACAGACAGCAAAAAAAAAGTAAAAAAACCCTTTCCCGACTATCCAAAACCCAAAAATTTTTTTTTTTCTGGGAAAACATGTAATAAATAACCTGTCCGACTTAATAAATTTTTTAACTTAAAAAACAAAATACAGTCCCTATCCCTTTTTAACCCGGGGGCTGCCTTATATGTCTACACATGTCCATATGACTGTATATCAAAATCCGGTCACGTGAGTATTTCCCCCTTTTCATTGTACCATATAATCTGTATGTTGTTAAAGAGGGTGTGTTATCGCTGGCTCACCAAATAAAAGGATAAGTAATTCTATAAAACAATGTGTTTTTGTTTTTCCCTGAAAAACAAATTAAATTGGTTTAAAATATACTAATAAAAATAAGTTTTACTGTAATTGGTTAATACAGGGCCTTACTCCAATGAAAAGCATTTTTAGCGAGCAAGGGGGTTACATTTACTATTTTTCTATTAGCGGTTGGGGAAAAAGACACTGCCATCAAGCTCAACCAAGGGGGGGAAAATGTGGGTGAAAGGGGGAGAGACAAGGAATTATCCCCGCCTCACCATGTTAATTAACCTTGAAAACCCACAAGGCATGAACCAATTCCCAGTGGGAACCCCATCTCTGACCCCAGAGCCTCCACCAGCCAGATCCAGAATTATACATGGCTACGTACGCAATATATTCTTTAGTTCCTGGTAGGTATCTAAGCCTTTCTTGAAACTCTCTACAGTCCTCCATGACCAGCTCCTCAGTTTAGACTATTCCACAGATTCACAGTTCTTACACGTAAAGAACGCTCTTCTCCTCTGTGAGATTGAGTCCCTTTTCTCTATTCGAAGGACTGCCCCCTTGTCTTTTGAGGGGCTTCACTGAAATAATTTCTCCCCATACTTTTTGTAGACCTTTTATATATTAATATAAATTAATCATGTCCCCCCGAAGACCCCCCCCCCCCCCCCCCCCCCACCGCCTTCCTTTTCTCAAGACAAAATAAGTTCAATCCTACTAATCCGCTCCCTCAAAACTAAAGATGCCCAATCCCCTTATAAGTTGGTTGCTCGTCTTGTGTACTCTCTCTAGCTCCATTACACTCTAATCTATAAACTGGGGCCCATAACGAACAGCCATATCTAAGTGAGAGTCGCACCAATGCTTTGTACACGTAGAAAGTACAGTCCGTGTCCCCGAGAGTCCACTGCCTCTTTTAATACACGCCATATCATTACTTTGCCCTAGAGGCAGCTGATTGACATTGCATGCTATTCTGTAGTCTATGATCTACAAAACGACCCAATCTTTCTCAACAAGCAATTCTCCAAGTTTTTCTCCCGCTAGGACTATATATGCCTGTAGATTATTTCTCCCAGATGCAGAACCTTACATTATACCACAATGAACCCATTTGCCAAGTGATGCCCAAGCACTCAGTGTGTCCAGGTCGCTTGCAATTTATAGCATCTTCCATAGATTGCACTACCCTGCATAGCTGGTGACATCTGCATAAAATCGAGACGGTGCTATCGATCCCTCCACTATAATCATTAATAAATACATTAAATAAGAGAGGACCTAATACTGACCCTGCGCACGCCACTCACACCGGTGACCACTCAGATAGAGTCATTTACCACCACTCTCTGTACGATCCGAGCAGCCATTTTTGAGTCCAATTACACACTGTTATCTCTAACCCAATGGATTCTAATTTACCCTAACAAACCTTAAGAGGGCAGTGCCAATGCCTTGTTGAAAGTCCTAAAAACACAAACCACACTGCCCCGCCATCCAGACTTCTACTCACCTCTTCATAAAAAAGAAAATCAGATGTCTGACCAGCTTCTGTCCTTATAAATCCAGGCTGGCAATCACTAATAATATTGTGTTAGTCAACGTACTCCTGTAATAGTCCCTTATGAGGCCCCACAAACATTTTTCCCACACAAAGTAAACTTACTAGGTCTATAATTACCTGGCAAGACTTGGAACCTTTTTTGAAGATGGGAACTCACATTTGCCTTGCGCCAGTCTCCTGGTACTATAACCAGTTCACAGGGAATCTCTAAAAAATCATGTAACAGGGCACAGAGATAACCGAGAGCAGAGCTCTTTAAGACCACTTGGTGAATGCCATCAGGCCTGGAGCCTGGGTACACCAATCAGTTTATTTAACTGGCTTGACTTTTTCTACACTGAGCGAATTAATTATAGCAGATGATGTATTAACAGTACTGCCATCACCTACGTCTGCACTTGATCCACCCCATCAAACTACTATTTCAATAGACATATAAACTGCCTGAAGAACGCTATTTAATCCTATGCCTTCTCTTGTCAACCAGTGACCAGCCCCCCATCACAGGGTTTTAAGGTCCGTACTTGCTCTGACTTTGGCTTTTTGGAATTTATATGATTTAAAGAAGTTCTTGGGTTAGTCCTGCTGTCCCTGGGCCACCTGCCTTTCATTTTGAATTTTCTGCTTTTAATCACTTTTTTACAGGTTTTATTAAGCCTCTCTATAATTTTCAAAGGCTGATACCGACACCTTCTGCTTATATTTTTTAAAAATCCCCCTTTTTTATATGTTTATTGCCCTCCTTTAACAGAAGGTAGAAAGCCATGTGGTTTTTAGTTTGAGTCGCCTATTTACTTGTACCCATAGGAATATATTTTGCAATAATATTTTCCCAAAGTATATTAAAGCTCCCGCCACTTGTCCCTTCTAATATCACATTGCTAAATAGCTCTCCCAGTCTAGGGCCTGTTATTAGCATCCCCTCAATACAGGAAAAATTGGCCCTTTTAGAAACAATATGTTTTATGCTATCCCGCTTCGTGAATTTTCATTTTTTCCAGTTTTACAACTAAAGTGAATTATATTAGGTCACTGTACCAAGATTTTCAGAAACCGTGACCGCTCGACTATGTTCTGACTTGTTAGAAATGACCAGATCCAACAGATCATCACTTCTGTGGTGTTCCTCCCCAAACGCCCCATAAAATTATCCTCAAATCAGATTGAGGAACTTCCTGCCCTTTTCAAATTGACCAGAACCGAGACCCCATCAATGCCTGGGAAATTAAATCACCCATTATTAACACAGTACCTGCCTTTGCTGCCCGCACCATTTGATTATGCATCGTTCTTCCTATCTCCGTCAGTGATTTGGTGGTCTATAGATTGACACCAAAAAATAATAGTTTTCTAGTAATATTCCCCCCCATGTATTTCCACCCACATGTTTTCCACATCATTAGCTACTCCCCCTGTATACCTCTTTCACATTGCCTCCTATGATTCCTTACATACGAGACCACTCCGCCTCCCCTCCTGTTCGCCTCTGTCTTTCCCTAAATAATTAAAACCTTGATGTGGACTTCCCAATGCATGCGTGGTGTCCAGCCATGTTTCAGCAATACGTCCACATCAATCAGCTCCTCTACAACAAGGCTCCTCAATTCCCCCATTTTGAGTTGCAAGACTTCTACATTTGTGAATAGGACATTTAAGTTTTCCTCCAGTTTTACACTTTTCGTCCAACGTTTTAGGATTGTATCGAACCTTTTTTTATTAGATGGCAGTGGGATCATACATTACACCGTTCAGTATACAGCATGGTATTATACGTTACCTGTTAAACAATGGGTATTAAACGTTACCTTTTCAATAGACAGCATGGATTAAACATACCTGTTCTGATGACGACATGCGATTAAACATCTACTCCTTTGGTAGATGGCATGGGATTATCATTACCTTTTAATGATGGCAATGGGAATTATACATTGATACCTTTAGTGGACATCATTGAATTATTTATTACACAATTAGTAGATGCATGATATTACATGAAATAGTGTGGGTACCGATATATCTTCAATGCTGTTTGCACCCACATGGATCTCCTTATCCGCTGGTCTACCCTCCTCCCCCATTCTGCTTCTCCACCCACTGATATAGTCTCCCACTCTCTAAACCGTATCGACCCAATGTTCTATATTGTCCTTCCTCCTCATCCCACGATGTAAATACTCCCGCAACCCCTTCTAGAATTCCTTTCCCCCAGCACAGGCGGACCACCTTCCATTCAGTGCAACTTTAATCTGTTGAAAACAGATAGTACCCCAATGAAAAGTCAGCCCTGTCTCCCTAAGAACCCAAACCTCTCTTCCCTACACAAGAACTTCGCCATGCATTAACCCCTGATGCTCCCGCTGTACTTTCCTGAGTACGCATGGCACCGCAGAATATCCGATAACCAACCGTGGAGTTCCCATCCCTCAGCCTATGAGCCATGTGTCTTCAAATTATTCTTTAGGATCCTCCACCTACCGTTATTCTGCATTGTTCCAACATGGGACCACAACAGCTGGTCATCGCCAGCCCGCCCAGTAATTTATCCCACCCGGATTTTCCACCACATTGCCGAACCCTGGCACCAGTGAACAGACAAACCATAGTTTGAGGCTGGTCCTGGCGACAAATGATCGCCTACTCCGCTCCTGATTATAGAATCCCCTACAACTACTAACTGTCTTTTCTTACCTGCATTCCATGACCCCCTACTACTAGTTGGGCTGCTCTTCCGGCGCTAGAAGAGTCAGTGTCCACTAGCTGCCATTTCTGAGACTGATTCCCCGCATTATCACCCACTTGGCAATTTGCAGGGAACTCAGGAGGAGAAACGCTTCCTTTTTCTGGTACCCCTAAGAACTCTCCTGTCTACATAACCCAACTACACAGCTCGCGCTGCTGATCCAATAATCCACCCTCAACATTTAGCCCACTAACTGTTGCTCCAAGAGTAGCAAACTCTTCTCTCATTGTCAATCGCCCTCAGGTGTCGCATTTTGCTCCCTCTAGGTCAAAATTTACTACCAAGTACAACATGCTCACATCTGCTACAGCGGTATTCACCCTGGACCTCTTGCTCCAGTAGTGCATAATGAATTAAACAATGGGTCCTTCTTTCCAGTGTGCCAAAACCCAAAGACTTAATTAGTGGCCCATTAAAAAAAAAAAAACAATTGCTATATCATTTATAGGTATAGTACTGATGATTTGGACAATTAATAGTTTATTAAAAGATAACCCACTAGAATTAATAAATGAAAAAAAATACATACCTGTGACATGGGACGATGAACCCGGGGCCACCAAGTGGAGATTTAAGCTGAGGAGTGGATCTAAGTCGCCATAGTTTTCACACTTAACAGGGCTGGCATAAGATTTCCAGATACCACAAAGCTTTAGCATCTTGGCCCCCACCCACAACTAGCTAGGGCCCTCTTTTATAAAAAGAAATTGATGAGGGTCCATGAAAGCAGTACTGCCAATACCATCCTAATGACGGCCCAGACCATTGAACCCCTATACAAGAATCTGGTCTTTGCTGCAGGGGATTCCCAAGTTGCAATCCCAAAACAGTCTAGCATGGCAACAGCTGACATCCAAACATAATATTAAAGGGACAGTCTTTTTCCATTATATGCCCTATATGTTATTATATAATTAAAGAATAATCTTTACACATTCAGGGTATTTTAGGGAATAGAATTAATAGGGATAGGTTCCGGACGAAGCCGTCCTTTTTGGGACGAGGACCCAATTTTTTTTTTTAGGTAGGGAGTAATAGGGACCACCTTATTTTTTTTGATTATATAGGATTATATTTATATCCCTTCTTTTATCTCCTTTTTTCCTTCTCCCCACTACTCTTTGATATAGATGGACATTATCTACTGCTATATACTTGGTCCAGAACCTTTATTGGCTATGGCACTTGTAGTTTTTTATATTAGGTTTCACTATATCAGTAGTCATTTTAAATGCAGATTTAATAAAAGTTAATTTTTATTGCTGTTTTCCCTGTCCAAAGTATATTCTGTATGTGTTCTACTATATTGGGGACTTTTGGACCTATATCTAGATAGACTGACGATACTCTCCTTATTTTGTTGTAATAGTATTAGAGGGACAGGCAGAAGGTGTAATCAGCCGAAGAAAGAGTGAGGCAGGGAAGGTTTTTGTGAAATGGGGTCTTCTTATGGGATGCCATAGCAGAAGGTAAGGGTAGGCAACAGACAAATAGCAAATTCAATGCAATAGTTGAAGTCAGAACCAGAAAACAAGAAACAAAAATACGCTTTTGCTTCGCCAAAGGCAAAACCAAAATTAGGCAAAGCTAAAGGGGGAGCTTACCTTTAAATAGATGTAGAAGTGCTGCCATTGGAGGGGAAAAACATTAGCAGTACGTCCTGGCCTTTTAGATTTACAGTGACCAGCACGTGCACTAGGGACACTAGAAGACCAGAGAGAGACTGGCTGAAAGGGCCAAAGACATCACAGTGCCCATGAGCATGGACTCATGGTGATGACCTGATATGACTTGGTAGGATGCAGTTAAAAGTGGACACACAAATGAATTAAAGATGAACCCTTGACTTTTCACTATATCATCTGTTGTAATGGAAGTCTAATTCCATATAAAAACTCATTTACCCCAAAAGTACTGAAAGTTTTCTTCCTGTGACCCTGTCCATACTTAAGGGCAGCTGTTTATTAGTCTGTGGTAGGTTGTTCCAAAAGCAGACAATCAGAGGCTTTGTTCTACTAGATCTCTGGTACGTGTTGGGTTCGGAAATAATGGTTTCTATACATGGTAGAAATTTACCTCCGAGTCTTCTTTTATTCCATTAGGCTTGGTTCACATTGGAGGTTTCCTTTGGGAACGATGGAAAAAATGGATGGACACCATGGTGCAAACAAGCCAGATTCATTGTAATCTATAAAGTCTGCCGGGCACGTTGGTGTCCGTTGTCACCTCTGTGACGGAGGTTCTGAATGGAACCATCAACCCAGTTCTAAACAAAGCCTTATTATATACAACTTTAGTGGCAAAAGCTACACAATAAAATTGACAAAACAATTTGGAACGAAAGGATAACTGTAGTATTATGACCATGACTTCATTATAGTGTTCTTCTATGGGATACACAACCAAGGGAGACCTTCTTTTTCTCTTAAATATTAAACTAAGACTTGTCCTAAGGTCAAAACAAATTTGTTTCCCATGGAAACCTTGTGAGAATCACTCAATTTTATGAAGTGTTGTCGCTGACCATTTGGCCATAGAGCCTTAGACCATGGGCTCCTCTACACAAGAGTTTTTTCTCTTGTTTTAGAGCATGTATAAAAAAATGCACATAAGTCCCCATGCGAGGTCACCTTGTCGTGGTGGATGGGCCCTCACAGTTTTAATCAAGAATCTCCAATTTTCTTGTATCAAAAAAGGAGCAGAAATGCATTTTAAAATAGTTACTATATTCACTTTGACTGTTTCTTAGCGTTTATAGAGTACTGCTGATATGATATTATGTTTGCATTTTTTGTCGCCATGCCAGCATGCACCTACTGTGAGGGAACCCCGGGACCAGGAAAGTAAGACAGGGAAAGACAGATGTGTCCTATCGCTATGCCCCCAACCCTAGGCAGTCGGTGACAACTGGTTGACATTCCCTTCACCATGCAAGTGAAACACAGAACAAGACAAACACAGACAAAGAAAAAGATACAGGTCAAACCACAGATAGTAAAATGATACAAAAGGGCAGGCAAAAATGCCAACAATCCAAGCAATGTGATCCAATATGAAATGCAGGCTCAAGGTACAAGAGACTATAGCAAGTAATGATACAAAGACACAAGTGTTCTTCTATGGATGCCCAAATATACGATCAGTGTGATTGGACCGGTCCTCCTCATCCAGACCACAAAGAACACAGGCTGGCAGGAAGGGAGATAAGTGGTGAAGGCAACTGACAATCACCACTCAGTCTAAACTATCTGCAGCCCAACACTAGGGCTAGCAGAAATAACCAGACGGGTCTGATGGGGAACCTGTCAATCACCACACAGCAGGTACAGGACAAAAGCGTAGCCTCTATCGTGATTTAGTTTACAGACATGATTATTACACTTACATCATTTTTTTTAAATTGTTTTATATGTGCTGATCAATTTTTATTTTTGGAATGTTTAAAAAATGCTTTTGATGTATTTTTTACGTGTGTTTTGTTATTGTTAATTTATGACATTTTGTACATGTTTTTTATTTTATCTTGAGAAGCCTATGTGGGAAAAATACCTCAACTATACCTAGAAAATGCTAGACTTAGTAAAACAACAACACGGACCCCAGAAATGCAACTAAACCTCCACAAGCAAAACACTCGGCCTCTTTATCAAGACGGTCTATAAATAAGACTGTCTTTATTGCCCATAGCAACCAATCAGCGCTTATAGCAACCAATCAGAGCTCAGCTTTAATTTTTCCAGAGCACTGTATGAGCTCTGATTGGTTGTTATGGGCAACAGAGACAGTCCTGAGCTGCTAGGCCATTTTTGAATAAAGCTCCCTCTCTCTGTGCTCTGTAACATATTTTTACAGTGACAAAACATCCGGCTGGAGTATTTCAGTCCAAAACAAATTTTAAAAAAATGCTATTCTCGTTTCACCATTTTTCAGCCGTTTATACTGGTTGCTAAGCAGAGCTTGTGAAATAGAGGGACTGTTTCTTCCCTCCAGCAGGAGTATCTTCTCTCTCCTGCAGACATGCCAAAGGTGTGCACGTAGAAATACATTCTGTGTAGAGCCGGGGAAGGGAAAGGTTCTCAAGCTTACGTTGGACAG
Organism: Phyllomedusa bahiana; assembly: GCA_025379985.1. Classification (NCBI taxonomy): domain Eukaryota; kingdom Metazoa; phylum Chordata; class Amphibia; order Anura; family Hylidae; genus Phyllomedusa; species Phyllomedusa bahiana. The sequence continues at coordinate 42,840 of JAODAL010028886.1, read as the reverse complement.
TAAACTAAAGTAACTCCATAGTATATTATCAACATTTCTCGCTTCTCTACATACCTTTGTAATTTAAATAGGGTGGGGCATTTTGACATTAGGAACCCTGGGAAAGATGGGTGATTTTTGTTCTCCGTCGCTCTCACCCACGACAGTGTTGATTGGGGGAACCCCTGCAGAATTTTACACCTCTGACCGATACAGATCTCTTAACAAAACTATAGCTTATCTTTTGTGTAATGGGACTGCACATGATCTATCCCCCTCTTTGCTCAGGAACTCTGATCGCTGTCAGTGACAAACCCCACACACATACTTCGCACCTACCACTGATTGCTGTCAGTGAGCAACACCTCACACATACGTTGCACCTACCACTGATTGCTGTTGGTGACAAACCCTGCACGCATACGTCGCACCTACCACTGCTTGCTGTCAGTGACCAACCCCGCCCTCATATGTCTCACCCACCACTGCATGCTGTCAGTGTCCAACTCCGCACGCATATCTCTCACCCACCACTGCTTGCTGTCAGTGACAAACCCCGCCCTCATATGTCTCACCCACCACTGCTTGCTGTCAGAGTCCCACTCCGCACACATATGTCTCACCCACCACTGCTTGCTGTCAGAGTCCCACTCCGCACACATATGTCTCACCCACCACTGCTTGCTGTCAGTGTCATCTCTCCTTTCTCTCTCTGTAACCCGATCTGAGCTCTCCCTTCATTCCCAAGCACTAAACAAACAGCCCGTCCTCCTAAAGCGTACCACTTTGCTTTGGTAACTAAGGAAGGACATTCTTACATTTTGGGTCTCCTCCTTTTGAACTATGATCTTCATAGCGAGAAAACCCTTTCAAGACACAAAAATATTAAAAACAAAACCACTGGCCCACATATATTAGGTAGTTTCTTGTATTTCATACGTCAGTTTTAAAAAAAAGATTGTCAGAGTGATTTGCACCAATTTTATGAAAAGGTCTGTTACTTTTGATAAATATAGCTGTTTAAAAAGGAGAGAAATGACCCGTACGCCTGCTGTTAGTGGTTATAGATCTGCTCCGACAGATGCGCTATTTTCTGAATGTCAACTGAAAGAATTTTGCTTTAGAGTTGGAAACCACAGGAAATTTTCCAAATTGTCACAAATATGGTGTAAAAAAGTAAAATGTTTGCACAAATTTTAAAGTGATTTACTTCAAATACAAGCACAGATGCAATGATAAATGTAGGCCAATGAGATGTCTGAAAACTAGGTTTTCCTGCTATACCAGGTTATGGCTATAAACCTGAAGGGTGGATTGACAAATGGCATATTTGTCTTACAAATTTCTGCAACTGCCCCAGTTAAAAAAACAAAATCACTGCTATCATTTCGGATGACAAAGCCACAGTTCAAAAACGTATATCGCTGCAAAAGAAACACTAGTGGCTAAAACGTAAACTTTAATATATATTATATAAAAATCTTAAATCAACCGTCCGTGAATAATAAGCATCACATACATTAGTAAAGAAATCTCTTGATAGACAATTCCAGTTTTTATGCACAAAGTACAGTGGGTTGCAAAACTATTCATACCCCTGAACAGTTCCTCATTTTTTAATGTTACAGCCACAGACTTAAATGCGTTGTCTCACTACATTGGTTCATCTTACCTCAGTCCTGTTTTCTTGGTTTCATTTTGAATTCAGGGGCGTGTTTACTGGTTTCTACTAGGCTGCAGTAGAAGTCAGGTCTGTAGCTATAGCAACCAGTGCTGGCAGCCTATCATGAGAGACTGGACAGGTCTGTAGCTATAGTGACCTGAGGAGCTGATGCAGTCCATACAAGAGGGGTTATCTCAGAATAGGTAGGACACTGTTAATGGACACATATTGCAAAGTCACTTGTTTTTGCAAGATCTTTAACATAAAAAGCAATCCTTGGAGTCAGATAACCTCTTTAAATGTATATTATTGATATTTTATGTAATAGAGCAACACAAAGTGTAAAGAAAGTGATGTGAGCTTTTTCCAAATTAAAAATCTGAAAAGTGTGGTGTGCATATGTTTTTAGCCACCTGTACTCTGAGACCCCCTAAATAAAATCAAGTTGGAGCAATTGACTTTAGAAGTAATCTAATTAGTTAATAGAGTACATCTTATTATTATTCTCAGTATAACTACAGTTGTTTTGTGAAGGCCTCAGAGGTTTGTTAGAGAACATTAGGGAGCAGACAGCATCATGAAAACCAAGGAACACACTAAACAGCTCAGATATAAAGTTGTGGTAAAGTGAATTGCAGGGTTAGGTTTCTTGGCACAACTGCTAACCTACCAAGACATAGCCGTCCACCTAAAATGACAGCCCAGACAAGGAGAGCAATAATTAGAGAATTAGCCAGGAGGCCCTAGGTGACTCTGGAGGAGCTGCAGAGATCCACAGCTCAGGTGAGATAATCTGTCTATTTAGTCATGTACTCCACAAATCTGAAGAGCAGCAAGAAGAAAGCCATTTTTAATAGCAAGCCATAAGAAGTCCTGTTTGTAGTTTGCAAAAAGCTATGTAGAGGACGCAGCAAGCATGTGGAAGAAGGGGCTCTGGTCAGATGAGACCAAAATGCCAAACGCTATGTGTGGAGGAATGCCAACACTGCACAGCACCCTGAACACACCATCCCCACGGTGAAGCCTGGTGGTGTCAGTATCATGCAGGGGGGGAGGCTGTGCATCAGCAGGGACTGGGCTGGGAAACTGCTTAGAGTTGATGTGAAGTTGGATGAAGCTAAATACAGGGCAGTCCTGGAGGAGAACCTGTTATAGGCTGCAAAAGACTTGAGCCTGGGGCATAGGTTCACCTTCAGCAGGACAACGACCCTGAACATACAGCCAAAGCTACAATGGGATGGTTTAAATCAAAGCATGTTCATGTGATAAAATGACCAAGTCAAAGTCCCAACCGAAAATCAGTGGCAAGACTTGAAAACTGCTGTTCACAAGCGTTCACCAATCAATCTGACTGAGCTAGAGCGATTCTGCAAAGAAGAATGCACACAAATTCCAGCCTCTAGATGTGCAAAGCTGATTGAGACATCCCCCATCAGCTGTCATTGCAGATAAAGATGGTCCTACAAAGTATTGATTTAGGGGGGCTGAATACATTTTCACACTACAATTTTCAGTTTTTAATTTGCAAAAATTTGGAAATGCATCGTTTGCTCACCTCACAAATACTTGCTACTTTATGTTGCTCTATCACATTAATATCAATAAAATGCACTTACGTTTGTGGAGGTAATGTTGAATTATGCAAATTGGGGTAGTCAGGGGATATTCAGAATTCATTCGGCATGAAAGTGGTTGTCTCACTACATGGATTCATAATACCTTCGTCCTGTTTCCTCAAATTCATTTTTTAATTCAGTACCGTGTATACTGGCTTCTACTGGCTTGCAGTGCGAGCTGCTGAGGACACCAGGTCTGTAGCTATAGCGACCTGAGGAGCTGATGCAGCCCATACAAGAGGTGATATCTCAGAGTAGGTAGAACACTGTTAATGGACATATATTGCAAACTTATTTTTGCAAGATCTTTAACATAAAAAGCAATCCTTGTAGTGAGACAACCCCTTTAAGACATATGCAGCCCCATGTACATAAGGCCAACAGCCCCATATGACTTCTCTATGTTTTTCTGAAGCTGTTTTCCTGCACAGTACACTTGTGTTCAGCAGGTTATGGCTTATGCTAGTGATTTAACTTGCTGTAGTGGTAAAATAATTTTCATAGATTCATATTTTTTGAAAATTTTTGGGCACTACTTACTCATTTGCTGCCTGCATATTACTCCCAACATTGCATTGCAACACATCATGTGTGATTTGACACCATGCAGTCCTATGTTACAATGCACTAATTGGCAAAGACTAAGGCCTGGTTCATATTTATGCCACAGATTCCATCAAAAATGTCAAAAAATAGCGCAACAGACACCATGACAGAAACCCAACATACTCCATTGTAGAAAATAGGGTCAAGTGTCATTGATGCATACCTCCCAAGTTTTAGAGATTGCAAAGAGGGACAAATCAGGCCACACCTCTAACCATGCCCAAACTCATGACATCACACCAAGACACGCCTCTAACCACGCCCACACACATACCAACTTTTTAGATGGCCAAAAAGGGACACATTTTCAGGATTGCATTGTATCCAATGATGAAATATTAAGTAAATTGTTCTGTAATATACAGCGAGGAAGCAATGAGATACTTTTTACAGCAAGATCATCAGTTTATTGGCGCAAATCTATTTCTCAAATGAAAAAGAGAGACATTTATAGAGCTAATAGGGACAGAGGGACAAGGGTTAAAAATAGGGACAGTCCCTCCAAAATAGGGACAGTTGGGAGGTATGTTGATGTCCCACATAAAAGGGAACCAGATCCATCCTAGAGGCTACAAACAGGACCTCGGTTGTAGATGTGAAACGAAGATCTGTATAAGGGTATGTTCACACAGCTTATTGCGGCGCATAAAGTACGTGCCGCAATATGGAGGGTGTTTTGGAAGCATGCCCTGATCAGCGTGTACTTCCAAAGCGGGTGGGCGGCCCCATTGACATGCATTGTCAGCCGCATGTAAGCGGCGCTAACAATTGACATGTCGCTTTTCTCCTCTTGCGCACAATACTACCGTATCGTATGCCCGGGAAGACAACGCATAATATATAGCTCTCTATGAGAACTGTGAGCTACCATAATTGCAGCATGCATTTTGCTGCGTATAAAGTGCAATTACGCTCACAAATAAGCCGTGTGAACATACCCTAAGGCCTAACTGCTTTATGATTATAGTACTGTGCATTTACTGGAAAGTGATATCATGCTTTATCACCACTAATAATAACCTGCAAAAGATTGCATGGATTTGCACTAGTAAATACTGTTTGCTATGGTAAGGATTTCTTAATTGCAAAAAAAAAATTAATTAAAATGTTGGCAAATGAAGCAGCGTGTACAGATGCACTATCCTAGGCTGACAGTAGTGGTAAAACAAGAACTCTGACCAGTTTAATGCAAATTAGGGTGTGTCCCTACAGTGTCAGCGCTGATTGGACAGTTTCAGACCGTGTAAAGACTCCCCAACTGGTAAAACCCAGTTTTTTTCAAGACTTTAATAACCTCCCCACTACTTCCCAATGTGCTATACTAGAACATTAACCTATCCCCATCTCTCTCCAATCAATGATATTCACACGGCATTTTTGGATCCGATGAACGTGACATCATCAGTGAGGGACCGTGAAAAAGCACTGGAGCGGTGGTGATGGAGAGCTAGGTGTGGGTTACATTTCCATTTTTAGCACAGTTGGAGGTTTTTAAAAGTTTTGAAAAGCCCTTTTGGCAGGGTTCACACGGCTGATTCACGGCGTAATTGCGGGATGGATTTCGCCCGCTATTACGGCGGGTGTACGGGGGCGGGGCGAGTGCGAGGGGGTGGGGGGCAACCCACTGGCCCCATAAACTTTCATTATCCCTGGCGCGTATCCCGCCGGGATAATGTGCATGTCACAGGAGATGGAATCCATAGTTCTCTATGAGAACTGTGGATTACCGTAATGTCTGGGACGGATTTCGTCCGTATTACAGCACAGTACGGCGTTCAATACGGATCGAAATCTGTCCCAAAATCAGTTGTGTGAACATAGCCTTTAAGTTATTCATAAATAAAGTTGTTTATACATTCCCAGGAGGAATAACAGAGGAATCGCACAATGCAGAGTTCCAGGAAAAGATCATATGTCAGGTTCTCTTAAAGGGGTTGTCTCACTACAAGGATTGCGTTTTATGTTGAAGATCTTGCAAAAACAAAACACTTTACAATATATGTCTAACAACAATGTCCTACCTATTCCTAGATATCCCCTCTTGTATGGACTGCATCAGCTCCTCAGGTTGCTAAAGCTACAGACCTGTTCAATCTCTCATGATAGGCTGCCAGCACTGGTCGCTATAGCTACAGACCTGGCTTCTACTGCAGTCTAGTAGAAGCCAGTAAACATGCCCCTGAATTCAAAGTGAAACCAAGAAAACAGGACTGAGGTAAGATGAATTAATGTAGTGAGACAACCCCTTTAACCTGAAATAGCACATGAGTAAACCTATTAACTTTCAGCTCCTGCTAATTTGTATGCAGCAGGTGAACACCCCAAAGCCTCTTGTTGTGACAAAAATACATCTGTATACACAGGATATCCTGTTGTCTCATGTGTGTTTCATCATCAGCAGACTCTGGCTAAGATGTTGTGGAATGAGGGAAGAGTGGTGGTTATGGTGATATTGTTTCTGACCCAAACCCGCATCTAACAATGTGCAGTGTGATTGACATTGCTTGCATCGGTGTTCAGACGAGTGATTTCCCAACCAGTATTTAGTCTTTTTTTGGCACGTGGGGGGGCGGCTTTTGTTCGCGGTTTGCGAATTCAAGCTGTCGCACCCACATGTTCATGTTCTGCCTGAAAACCGGGCGGAAGAATGAACATTTTCTAAGTTTTTCGGACCGCCAGCGGTGTACAAAACCATCCAGCGGAAAATCCGTACAGTGGGGACTGCTGCATGGATTTTCTATTACATTTTATGGGGGGAGCTTTGCTTGTCAGTTTTCAGAAAGTTTTTAAAAGCACAAACCGTCTGAAAAAACGACCAATAACCTGTGCCGTGGGGACAAGCCGTAAGGGTATGTTCACACGGCGTAATTGTGGCGCGTACAGTATGGCCGCAATTATGACGGGGGATTTGGGAATCGTGCTGATCAGCGCTTTTTCCCGCCGGCCCTATTGACAGTCATTACTTGCGGCACGTATTTGCCGCAAGTAATTGATATGTCACTTATCTCCCCGCTCATACACTCCGATCGTATTGTACAAGGGGGGAGAGGAGGCGTAATCCATAGTTCTCTATTAGAGATGTGCATTGCCGTAATTATGGGGCGCATTTCCCTGTGTATTAAGCGCAGTACGCCGCGATATGCGCCCCAAAATAAGCCGTGTGAACATACCCCTTAGAGACTTCCAAAAGTTGCAACATGATTGAAAATCCGATTGACAAATAGTTAAGGCCATGTCTACACTCCACAATATTCAGTCAGATTTTTAGGCAATTCAGCATTTAGAATCCGCAAAAGTCCGTCTGTAACCCAGTGCCGACAGACCGCAATAGAAAATCGAAAACGGATTTTCTATTGTGGGATTTGTAAACGACTAGTCCTCTTTCTTCCATCGGATTCCCAAACAGTCAAAGTACTGGGCTGGCGGGAAATCCGAAAACTGACCACTTTATTTTTCGCAAATCCATGCCAAAAACCATGGTAGGGCATGTTAAAATGCCATTGGATGTTGAACGGCATTTTAAAGGTATGTTCACACGGCTTTTTTTAGGACGCATTTCGCAGCGTATTTCGCTTAATACGCGGGGAATGCGCCCCATAATTACGGTAATCTATAGCTCTCATAGAGAACTATGGATTACACCTCCTCTTCCCGCCTGTACAGTACGATCGTATTGTACGCGCAGAGAGATAAGTGACATGTCATTTATTTGCGGTGCGTAAGTAATGCATGTCTATGGAGCCAGCGGGAGTACGCACTGATCAGCATGAGCTCCCGAAACACACGATGTACTGCGGCGCGTACTGTACCTGCCGCAATACATTGTGTGAACATACCCTTAACATTTGCTGTGTAGACATAGCCTAAGAGAGATGATACAAAGACGGCAGCTTTCACTCTGACCACATGATGAGTATTTCAAGTCAGAATCTGTGTGGATAGACTTAAAATAGTTGTCTAAAACTCAAAGTAAACCATCCCCATTGACCTCAATAGAAAATACACATTGTAGTTACAATGCATATACAATGTATATACTATGCATATATTCGTCAGTCATTTTTTAAAAGTATAATAACTTAAGAACATGTTAATTCTGCCGTCACATTCCGTGCAGAAAATTTACTTTTGAGGTCAATGGGAATAGCTAAAAACCTTGTGTAAAATGCATCCAAAACATTTGTATGTTGTTTTGGAAGCGGATCCATGTCCAAAATTCCATAGAAATGAATGGGAGATAAATCCACCAGTAGTAAAACGACCATAAATCCCCATGAAATCCATATGAAATACTTATTGTCCGACGTGGTTTTCAGTGGCAGAATACGATGAGTAAAATATACTCGTACCCTTAAGACCGTGTTCACACGGCTTATTCAAGCCGTAATTGCGAGCTGGATTGCGCTCGCAATTCCGGCTTGAATAAGGGGCGGGAGCGCTGCTCGTCGGCCCCATAGACTTGCATTATCCACGGCGCGTATTCGCCTGGATAATGTGCAGGTGACTTTCTCCCCCCGCGGCGGATTCACCGAGCGGGTAGGAGCGACGGAATCCACTGTTCTCTATGAGAACTGTGGATTACCGTAATTACTGCGACGGATTGGAGCCGTACTGCAGTGCAAATCCGGCACGCAGTACGGCTCCAATCCGCGGCGAAATAAGCCGTGTGAACGGCCCCTTACACGAATGCATGCAGATGTAGCAGAGCTGAGTTTGCCATTAACTCTTTGGAGTTGTGTTCTTTCTTCACTGCAATGTGACAGGAAGTTGGACATAATAGCAGTAGGTTTATCTGCAGTCCTATGTCAAATTACCATGCTGTCACAATGAGTTGCAGCACATAACAATGTTCAGGTCTGCTACATCAGCTCTGTGTATTTCACTAGGTTACTCCCCTTTAGGAGGTAATGATTCGGGTTTGTGGGTGTTACCAGCACTGCCTAAGGGTGTGTGGGAGATCCCAGGGGAGGGAGAATAGGACAGAGAGATATATTATAAAGGGAGGGTGAGAGAAGTGACACAGAGAGAAACTTTTACACAGAGCAGTTGCCAAATATAGAGGACAACAGAGAGTTTAACTAAAGTGTTCAGAGACCCAGGGGCAAAGAGGCGACAATGCCCCAGGGACTGCAAGCAGACTGGTGAAAGGGGCTTCTGCCATGTCTGGGGGTCACAGGTGGCGCTATCCCTCAGGATTCCAGGTGAGGAGATTGGGCATTGGGTGGGGGGAAATCTAGAGCCCCCATCCCCCTCTATTCTCCCAGAGTCCAGACTGATCCATCAACTGCTGAGTGAGCATCACATAGTGCAGACTCAGCTGTGCAGCTCAGACCTGGCGAGATAATCTGCAGAGCGCTTACAAATTGTTGGTTAAATGTCTGTGCGACTTTGGGTCATGGTTAATTTTTCAGAATATGTGTCAGCTTGTTCTGTAGACCTTGTGCAAGTTTACTAATATTAAACATGGGTGATGGCCACAGAGGTACCATGGCCTCTGCCCTAATCCCTAACAGAAGACCACCAGGGACGAAATGCCCCCCGTGTTGTAACCTAGCGTAATCTATTGGAGGGGTTCCTGTGTGATATCTAGAAACTTAAAAATGTTTTACTGGGTTCAGGATTTGGAATGCATGAGAGTGATTCACATTTTGGAAAACCATTGAAGCAAAGCATAAGAATTCTCTACAAATTTCTAAATAAAGCTTATACATTGTACAGGAGAATGACAAGTTCTGCAACTTTCCAATACTGTCATTCAATTCCTCACCAATTTCAAGATCTCTGCTGGCTGACAGTCAAAGCAAACATTCCTGCTTACACTAGCATAGACCTGAGGCCGGGTTCATATTGGATGTCAAAAAGATACATTAAAGAGGATGTGTCACTACAAGGATTGCTTATTATGTAAAAGATCTTGAAAACACACGTCACTTTGCAATATATGTCCATTAACAGTGACCTACCTAAATTTTTAGAATACCCCTCTTGTATGGGCTGCATCAGCTCCACAGGTCGCTATAGCTACAGACCTGTTTGATCTATCCTGATTAGCTGACAGCACTGATTGCTATAGCTACAGACCTGGCTTCTACTGCAGCCTAGTGGAAGCAAGTAAACACGCCCCTGAATTCAAAGTGAAACCAAGAAAACGGGACTGAGGTAAGATTAATAGATGTAGTGCGACAACACCTTTAAGGTCCCATTGACTTAAATGTGAATAGGGGGCACATCAGACACATAGCTGAGTTTTTTCCCAGACTGTTTGCCACTTTATATGTTGAAAAAAAAATAAAAGGGAGCATGTATTGGCATGTAAATGCGCTGAAAAAACGGGTCACGTACAATAGCTCCCTGTAACGAGAAAACCGCATGAAAACAAGCAACTAAAATTTGCACTAAGGCAATGTCTACACGGTAGTGGACGAAAAACGACCTGAAAACCAAATCCTAAAAAAAGTTCATAAAACTGAGGTTTTTTTTTTGTCCACTGCCTGTAAAAAGCTGCTGAAAAAAACGTGCATTTTTTGACACTTTTTTTGTACGTTTTGTGGTGCACAGCATTATATTTGCTATGTATTTCTGCAATAATATATGTTTTTCTCCTGTAATAAATTTTCTACCCTGCTCTGGCATTTTTTGCAACAAGTTCCAAAAACGACCGGAAAAAAAGACGTTCTGTGGAGACAACAGGACATTTTTACTATACAAGTCTATGGGACATCTTTAGGGTGCGTTTACACGGTAAAGACCAAATATGGGTTGGAAATACCGACCGGTATTTGGTCTTTCTTTGGCATGAAAGGGACAGTTTTGTGGATTCAAACCCTCCCACTCCACCCCCACATGTTCATGTTCTGCCCGAAAACCGGGTGGAAGAACGAACTTGTTCTAAGTTTTGCGGACTGCCGGCGGTGTAATAAACAGTCTGGTGGATTGCTGCACGGATTTTCTATTGAAGTATATGGGGGAGCGTTTCTTTTCGGTTTTCAGACGGTTTGTAAAACAAATAACCGGTGCCGTGGGGACAAGCCCTTACAGATGTTTTTGTGTGCAGTGGAGACATAGCCTAAGGGTATGTTCACACAGCTTATTTTGCCACGTATTTGCGTGCGCATTTTGCCACGTTTTGTGCTTTATAAGCGGCAAAATGCGCGTCGCAATTCTGGTAATTCATAGCTGTCATAGAGAGCTATGAATTACTTGTCCTCTCCCCGGGTGTAAAATACGATCGTATTGTACGCCCAGGGAGAGAAGTGACATGTCGGTTGTTTGCGGCGCTTACGCCGTACTTTGGGAGTACGCGATGATCAGTGCTTGCTTCCAAAACACCCGGCATATTGGGGCGCGTACTGTAAGTGCCTCAATAAGCCGTGTGAACATACCCTAAGACTCATCAAATGAAAAAATGCAGGTAAGGGTATATTTACACAGCGTTTTTGGATCCATGTTGGAACCAAAAATCGCATCCAAAACGTAGCGTCGATTGGAGCCAAAACGCATCCAACAGGCCGCTGCGTGGTTGGATCTGTGTTGGATGCAGCAGGATCGCACCCTATAGTTTATTATAGGGCTATTGCTGCCTCTTTCGCAGCGGCTTATGCGGAATAGCCACACTCACTGCCTCTCATCCAACCAGCCAGTAAGTTCTACTCTGCACTGAAGAGGGGCAAATACCCGTAATAGCAGTCTGCAGATCAGTTCATATGGCTTGGCTTAAATCCTTTTCACGTTGCAAGACTCTTCTGAGTTGCATGTAAATTAAGGATTACTACAACACAATAGATGGCCCTAGTGAGACCTTCAGCTTTTTCCCGTAAGCCCTTTCTTTATGCCAAAATGCCGGTGAGGTCTGAAAGGCAAAAAAATCCTAACACCACCGACTTGGTGACTCTCCTCAAGGACAGATATTTCCCCCTTCTAAGTCACACTCTCCTTGCACCCAGCCAGCCAGTAAGTTCTACCCTGCACTGATAAAGGGCAAATGTCCCGAAACAATTGTCCGTAGATGAACTGATCTGACATGGCTTAAATTCTTTTCACATTGCAAGAATCTTCTGAGTTACTTGTGAATTGAAGATTACTACATCCAATAGATGGCGCTAGTGAGCTCTTCAGCTCTATCCCATAAGCCCTTTCTTTATAACATATTTAATATATAGTTCTAATAAGTTATATATTATAAGACTTGGACAGAGATATTTTTAGTATTGATGTATTTCACTCCCATTACCCCATTGTATATAGATTTCAGAAATCCTCATTTTAGAGAAGTTTTTGGGTCAGTTTACAGTTTTTGTCTTGGTGTGCATCAATGACATCGATCCTGTTGCACTCATTAGCGTTTCTTCATTGGAGCATTCTATAGAGGCCCTAAAATTAAAGTCTGGTTTTATATCCAGTCACCTACCTGATTTTTATATTGGTTAAAGAGAGACTCCAGCAACCAGGCTTGGACTGGTCCACATTGGAATAGGGAAAACTCCCGGTGGGCCCTTGGACATGGTGGACCCCTGGGGCTTTTGAGGGAGAAAGCAGAGAAAGAGAAGCAGAAAGCAAGAGGAATGTGCTACCATGTACTGTAGCTGTAGGATGGGCCCCAGGAATCAACGCCTCAAGGATCAACTCGCCCCAAGGGATCTAAGAATCAACTCCCCAGGGGGCACCAAAAATCGTCTCTAATGGTGGGCCCCCAGGCACCCCATTACAACATTGCCGGCAGCACACTGGGCAATATAGTAGCTGTGGCAGCCATACGATGGCAAGACTAGTCTAAAGTACATCCACATCCAGTTCCACTAAAAAAATCTGAAGCTGAATCCACATCAGAATTCACATCTAAATCTGACTACAATCTACTTCACATTGTCCTAGTGCACACAACGCTAATTTTCCTTGGCACTGAAAAAACAATTGACTTTAATTCTTAAAGCGGATTCAGAGCTGAATTTCAGTGTTAAATCCTCACACAGTATACAAAGGCTGAAATCTGCCGCTAAATTCAGAATCAAATCCAAGTCAACAATGGAAAATCATGTCTAAAGTCTATTGTGACTTTACACATGGATTCTGTACTCAAACAGCGCTGAAAATCAGCTGTATGAACATATCCATCTGTCTAGTATCAGATGTACTTAAAGGGGCTTTCTTTCCACAGTGATCAACTTAAATCAAGTAGGAAAAGTTAAATAGACTATTACCAAATACATTGTTGTTCTGATTTTACTTGGTTTCAGAGATGGAGATTTTATCTCCTGCTTGTGTACGCAAGCTTCTGTAGGTGACCAACCACCTCTCTCTGCTCTCATTGCTTTAGCTGCCCTGGCTGACCATGGTGAAGTCACCCCCTGCTGTGTTATCAGTAAAACAGGAGCTTGTTTATCTAAGTTACTGACTAATTTTAATCCATTAATGCTATGTAGCCCTCTGCCTTTGGGTATGTTCACACAATGGATTTTGAGGAATTCAACGGACATTCCGCATTGAGTTCATTGCTAAAATCCTTGTACATTTAGACGGCCATTCACTTGAATTGACATTCTGCGCTGATTTTCCACACCACGAATTTCAAATCCGTGCTGTTGGGGTGGGGGGAGGAAAATGTTCGTTCTTTTGAGCTGATCCTGCTTGGAAAGAAGTAACATTGGTTAGCCCCACTGCAACCAGGCTAACCTGTGTCCAAATCTGAGACGAAAAACACCTTAAAATCCTTAACAGAAATATGAGGTTTTGCCTTGTATTTCTGCCAATGAAACCAAATCGGACTTACTCTTCACACTCTTCTTTTAGTAATGACCCTTTAACAGGCTTAGCTAGGAATAGCAAAGCTGATATGTCAATCACTGCTGCAGAGCCACCCACAGCTGACCAAGGAGTGAGTCTGAAGTTGGCTGTAAAAAGCAGGCTCTGTTAAACAGCATGGTGAGACAACTTCTTTAAATGAATGTATTCTAAGGCTGGATTCACACACAGCACCAAAATGTTTTAATTTTTATTTTTTTTTATCAAAAAACAATGTGCCCCAATGTTGTTTGCAATTATACAGTATAGTGTTATAAAGTCTACATATAGAGCACTTGTGGTTTTTCTATGTTATTGGTGCAATTGTGGTCATTGACTTGCCTTTTTCTACTTGTAGGGGTTTTCCTATATCAGATATATGCCATAGATATGATTGATGCACCTATCACAAGAATGGGTATCCCCATGCCCTTAGTCCTTGCTTGCCATGTGGTAGTACATGTGGCCATGCATGTGTGGCTCTTTGTTCATTTCAGTGGTCATTCCAGGTACAAGCAAGCACCCCTTTTTTGATTCTCCCACCCTATCCGCCATGATAGCACTGTGCTTTTCCTTCAACTGGCACAGTTTCGCAATTCTTGTTTAACCTAAAATTTGAGCATCACAGAACCATTCAGGTTCATACGGATGGAGGATATGCCACCCATAGAATGCTCTGCCACTCATAGAATACCTAGAGGCACATCGCATGTACCAATGCATGTCATGATTAGCGTGAAGTCCCGTGTTGTGCGCATACTGCGTTTATTGCTGCAAACATAACCAAGTTGCAACAAAAATGTGTTCTGAACACAACGTGTCAGAACATCCTTAGGAGGGAGTAGACGCATTGCTCATGCACCATACATGTCGATCTGATAACACCCTACGGGTCTTAGCTGGGACAACAAAAGACAATTTCCAGATGTCACAGCAGCAGCAAGACTTTCATATAGGGTTACTACCACCGCAATGTCAAGGTTTCCACTGCCCCAGGCACCAACATGTTCTGCCGACCAAATGAGAGGGGACTGTCGGGAAAACTGTTTTCCAGGTTTTCACACCTGTGTATATAACCCTCTGGGTCATAGTGATGTTGGGTCTTAGTCCAAACACTATAACACTACTTCATGCAGAAGTACAGATTTTGCATGGCATTCTATATATGCATGTAAGGGGTGTCCAGGGCCATGAGGATAACATATAGGGTACAATATCTATATGTTTAATGTGATTGCACTGTTCACTGTGAAAGGTTAGCAGTTTGTGTTTGGTAATATGTTGGTGGTGGGGAATTACCACCCTTGTGTGCCATGCTGCTGGGTTAGAAGGGCTTGCTTGGAAAGCCCTGCAGGCGGTAGACATAGTGTTGTCACTATTTTGGAGAAGGACTTGCAGTGCCTAGGGCCAAAAAGTGGAGTTGACTCTAGGGGCCACCAGCTGAACTGTTTCTGGGCCCACCTGGAGCTATATGGGCCACAGCGAACTGTTGGGCCACCGGGGAGTCTATTATAGGGGCCACAGCATGACTGTTTCTGGCACACCGGTGATCTATATAGGGCCACCAGCTGAATGTTCTGGCCCACCGGTGATCTACAATAGAGGCCCATCCTACAGCTACTCTAACTGACTGTTCATGCCTCCTATACTCTCTTGCTTTTTGCCTCTTTCTCTGCTTTTTTGCCTCTTCTGAGGGTGCATATGCAGTTAAAAAACAACTCCAGGTCTGCCCTGCTCAGGGGCCCATCAGGGGTTTCCTCTATGGGCCAGTCCGAGCCTGGTTAATAGTGTTGGGCAGCAAAAACAAGGAGGGACTATGGGCCGTATGTATGAAAACAGTCTAGCAGTAAGAATGTCTTTATTGCCCATACAAACCAATCAGAGCTCAGCTTTCACCTTGTATAGTCCCCTAGAAAAATAAAAGCCGAGCTGTGATTGGTTGCTATCGGCAACAAGGACAGTCTTACTGCTAGTTTTCATACATAAGGCCCTATGAGTTTCTGGGTTACCGCAGCCAGGGCTGTCTTGGCAGTATTAAGGGCCACTGGGCAAAGCATCGCACTATGCCCTTCCCAAGCACATGACATTACACCGGGCCATGCCTCCAAGCAGGACCATGACGACGGGTAGGCGACCACCTAGGGCGCCACGTCATCCCAGCCAGATAAGGGGATGCAGGGAAGTGTGGAGTGAGATGAATTTTCCAGGGTTGGGGTCGCTACATGCTTTATTTGCCTAGGGCACCAGAATACCAGTCCTGCGTTCAAGCACCCTCAATGATGCCCAACATCCTCCATCAGACCAGCGCCAAAAAAAGGGGCTATCAATAGGATCTAAATACATGGTTTTATATAAAATCTATATTCTATAAAAAATGCATACAAAAGTGGGCCTAGGTAGGTCTGGCCCCTATCCTTTATATTGACTCCTACATGAAATAATTCAATAAAACTCCCCTCTTGCAGCCTACAAGCTTAATTGGCCGTTTATACTGATGTGAAACCATTGAGTAAGGTTCTCTTGAGTTGGGCTGTTATATTGGATGCACTGTTGCATCCTTCCAGCACGGGTGCCATACTTGCCATTATACATCCTGGACAGTAGCTAAGTATCTTTGCGCTGTTACCTATCCATTCTGTTATTATATATTTTGGTTCTATCTTTATTTCATTTTGATGTTAGTACATTTTTTGTCCCCTGATGAACCTTCAGATTGATGGGGAAACGTGTCGGGACTTTTTTCATATTTTTGCAAATTCTTTTTGTTTGTGTCAATTTATAATTTTTGAGTGTACAGGTTGTGCATTGATTTTTTTTGAGGGAGTCTGTACATTATAGTGGAGCCGCTCTTGTCAGGACGATGACCCCGCTGTCAGCTTGGACTTGAGGAGTAATGTTAAATTTTTGATCCCTTCTTGTCCGTTATCGCTCTAGGTATATTACATATTGTTCATTTGGTATTGTTTGGACTATCTATGGGGGTGTACTATATATTATATTTTAATCATATGTATTAAAAGTTATATTTTAGCTGAAAAATTCTATTGCAGTGATAGTTATTCTATTTTTTCAGTGCTGTATATGCTTGCAGTGTTTGCCACTGTTGCTCCATACCCTCGCCCTACCATCAACTAGCCCATCATACATGCAGGTGTTGCTTCTAGAGGAGAACACAAGGCTACATAGAGGTAACATATGGTGGAACAAGGAAGGCCTTGGGTCTGTAGTACAGAAACATAGGGATCTGTGTGCCACTTTGCCTTCCTGTACACATAATGGAGGAGTCGCAAGGCTGCCAACTGTCAGCAAATCCCCGGACAGCCCATAAAATTGGGGACTTTTTTTCCAGTGTCTGTGCAAAAAAATGGATGCATCCATGATTTTTCTTTGACGCTAAAAAAAAACCCTTCTACGTTTTATTACTATAACTGTAATCGTCATTTCACAAGTCACAGTTAAAGCTGCTCATATGTGCATTCAAGCTGTAGATGTGTCCTTTCTAATCTTTATTGTGACATAGTCGGGCCAGGTCTACACAGCACTGGATTTGTCGGTTTTTCACCGGATTCAGTATTTTGAATCTGCTGAAAAGACGACCGTAGCCATCGCTGTGTAGACTTCGATAGAAAATCTGTGCTGTAGTCTACACAGCATGGATTTTTTAACTGAGGGAAACCTAAACCAAAAACAGTTTTGCAGAATATAGTACATGTTGTATGTTCGGCCGGGCCGACGTTGCGTTCCTGCAGCCCCAATGTGCTAGAATCCGACCGCCGTTTTTTGCGCAAACCGTACAGTGCATTCTAGTAATTTGAAAATATCGTCTGATTTTGGGCGCCATTTTCAAATTGCTGTGTAGACATAGCCTTAGTCTGGTTTAGGCTATGTTCACATGGGCTAATTTTGGCACGCATTTTGCGGCGTAATTGCGCTCTAATATGGGCAAGATGCACGCAGAAATTATGGTAATCCACAGTTCTCATAGAGCACTATGGATTACGCCTCCTCTCCCCACGCGTACAATACGATCATATTGTATGCGCTGCAAGATAAGTGACAAATCAATAACTTGCGGCGAATACGCGGCGCGAGTAATGCATGTCAATGGGGCTGGCGGGCTGCCGGCCTACCCGCGTCGCAGGAATACGCGGCGATCACCGCGGCTCCCAAACACCCGGCGTAATTGCGGCTGTACTATACGCCCCGCAATTATGCCGTGTGAACATAGCCTAACAAAAGACATGTATCCAATAAATTCAACCAAGATCTGCATAACGGGAGAAGTATAGGTAATTTTAAAATGTTTCCCCCCTTTTGATCCAGAATATGTAACCCTTATGGCATGAACCAATCTAAAAGGAATATTTAACTCCTCATTACAAATGGCTATCAGACTGGATCTACGTTCTAACCAGAATTTTATACGGCTACATAAGTGTTAATATTATCTTGTTACTAGTACTTGTTGAAACCATTTCTTGAAGCGCTCACCTGTTCCTGCTATAACCATCTCCTGAGGCGTCTATTCCACAGATTTACAGTTTTTATGGTAAGAAAGGTTTGTCGCCTCTGGAAATCAAACCTTTCTTTCTTCAGTTGTCTTTTGAAGGGGTTTTAATTAAAAGAAGCTTTTCATCATATTTTTTGTAGAGGCACTGTTAATTAAATGTATGTGGATGTATGTAGAAATGCTGTTTTACAGAGCAGCTTTAGACTCGCACTGCCTGGTTAGGCTGTGGGTAGGTCTATAGCAGTGATAAGCATATCATCTCTGCTATTTCTAGCTGATCTTTTTAGGGTATGTTCACCCGGCATTTTTTAGATGCGTATTTGGGTCTGTGTTTCGGACCCTAAACAGATCCAAACACAGATCTAAGTTATTTACATTGCTTTTAATGTAAAACACGCATTGGCGTTCAGACGAGTGATCGCTGATGCGTGTTTTAAATGCGTCTTTTGGATCCGTTCAAAGAATTGTCATGTCAATTCTTGATCCATTTTACGCAGCAGACGCCCTATTTAAAACTTTAGGGTATAGCAAAAACGCATCCAAACACACAGCACACTTTGGTTGCATGTTGGATACGTTTAATGCAGGACTTTTGAATATGTTTTGTGGATCAAAACGTATCCAAAAACGCTGTGTGAGCATACCTTTAGGGCGTGTCCACACTGCACAGGACAAATACCGGACAAATCCTGTTTTGCGGTCGTCCCCACAGGCGCGCAGGGGGGGGGGGGGTGTCTTTTTCTCTGCGATGAGTGGAGAACAGCCCTCCCCCTCCCATTGAGGTGTTCATATTCCATCCGGAAACCGGACGGAAGAATGTGCATGCTCAATGCTTTTTGAGCGGCCCGCGGGCGGAAGAACCGCCGGGCGGAAAACCCGTGCAGTGGGGACTGCTGTACAGGTTTTCCATAGAGCACAATTGTGCTAATTTTCGGCCGGTTTTTCGGGCGGTCTGAAAAACCGGCCGAAAACCCGTGGGGACATGTCCTAAAAGTGACGTAACTGCTGAAGGTTTGTAAACAGTAGGGCACAAGGCTACAGAGCTGCAAAGGTTAAAGCTTATCAGTAAGTAATGTAAACAAGCTCCTTTTCACAAGATGAGAAACAGAGCAGGGCGTTTTGTCACTATCTGGCCGGGGCTCTATAGCTGGTTAGAACACAGAGAGGTGGTTGGTAAACTAGGGAAGTTTGTGTACAAAAGCAGGAGATAAGAACTGCTCTAACTCTAAAAGGAAGCAAAATCAGAACAGCAATGTATTTGGTAATGGTCTTTATTTACCTGTGCCTACATGTTTTTGACTCATCATGTATTAGGGTTTTCCAATTAGTCCATCATTTCAGAAAACGTTGTCTATAAACCCTGCTGATTGGCATGTAATCTGCAATCCGTGGCTAAACTGCTTTAGGAAGGATTAAGAACACATTTTCCCTGGTGCAGAATTATAGGACATTTGCTGGAATCTGCATAGCCCCAATATCTGCTCTGTTGGGAGAGAAGGAAAGTTCTCTATATAAATACCATTTATAGTACACAGCAGCATTGCACCCTCCACCTCATACCTTGGCACCCATGGGCATCGCTCGTCCTGAGCTGCACTGTGGGTTGCATTCCTTGCTGACAATGCCCTGCGGCCCTTCAGACTTATTGTTGGACTCACCCGTGCTTGTAAAGGGAACGGTTCCAATAGTATTATATTGAGTAATTGCTTGTGATTTTTTCCCTTTTATACACTGATTAATGTGGCTCCACGCTGGGGCCTCACACTTAGATAGTTCTTCCAGGATCTGCAGTGTAGTTTATGTCCTGAGGATGGAAACAGCCGGTTAGGACAAGTAGGAGAATCTTCTATCCCACCTGCCCTGAAATTCCTGGGCTCCTCAGACAAATATTCAAAGCCGAGGAACTAGAATGGCAGCATAGTTTTGTAGAAAGCTACAGGCGGACGGCGCTGACGATGAGATGTGATTGCCATATTGATAGAGATCTGCACATTGTTACTCTGTGTTTTCTGTCCTTCAATCGGATGCTGGTTCGTCATGCTTGCCTACATACTTTCTATGATCTTTTGCTGATAAATGGGGAAGGGGCCATGAATTTAAACACCCTCCGGATAGATCAATCCTACTCATAGCACTGGAAAAACAGGCCGGTCTTGTACGAAGAAGGTGATATGCTGGTATGGCGACGGTATGCTGATATGGCGACGGTACGCTGTGGGCTTCAAGACGTTCAGGGTCTGTATTTGTTAATAAGCAGGGGTCACCAGCAGGATAGCCTTTAGGAATTTCAGGGCCCCATACATCCAATCTATTTCGGCCCCCTCACCCATTACCAGTTCCTAGTTTGTGCCATATAACCTCCCTGAAATTATTTATGAACGCCACTGTGCCCCCTGAAATCCTATGACCCCTCTGTGCCCTCTGCAATTATATGAGCCCTCTAAAAGGAGTGCTCTGAAATTATTTTTTAACTCCCACTGAGCCCCCAAAAATATATGCAGGCAGTCCCCGGGTTACGAACTGGATAGGGACTGTAGGTTTAAGTTGAATTTGTATTTAAGTCAGAACAGGTATATTTATTAATTGTAACTCCAGCACAAAAGGACTTTTTTAGTTTTGGGTGGTGCAGGGAAGGGTTTTTACATTTGTTTTGCTGTCTGTGCCCCTGTTAAGAAGATTACACCTTGTTTTCACCTCACGTGCTGCTGTGGCATGCTGGAACTTGTCATTCCACAGCTACTAACTGCTGTGGAACATGGAACTACAAGTGCCAGCATACCCCATAAGTCTCTGTTTGTAACTAGGGGATAGATGTAAGTAGAGGATGCCTGTATGTATTTTCTGTGCTATCTGAAGTTATTTTTAAATGTCACTGTGCCCCCTTAAATTTTATGTAAACCCCACTGTGCCCCCTAATAGTATTTTTGACCTCCAATGCCCCCTGAAATTATTTATGGCCCACTCAACCCCACTGGGCTCCTGGAAATCATGTGAGATCCACCCAGGTAATTTTTTTTTTTTTTTTAATATTTGCTCCAGACACCTGACAGCAGTAGATTTATATGAGGCACATACATTTGGGCTTTTTGGCAATGAGTATTTGTTTTCTATGATATTCACTGTATGGGATAAGTAATGTTATATTGCACTGGACTTTTACGGATACAGTGATACTTTTTTTTATTTTATTAAGGCTATGTTCACACGGCTTAAAATGGGGCGTATTTCGCGCCGTGCTGCGACATAGGCCCCAGTCATTATAGAGAACTATGGATTATGTCTCCTCTCCCTGCTCGGCGAGCGGGGAGAGAAGTGACATGTCAATTATTCACGGCTTGTACACGCCGAGAAAAATGGATGTCTATGAGGCCGGCACACGGCGTACACACGGTGTACTTGCGGGACGAAATACTGCCGTGTGAACATAGCCTTAATTGTACTTTTAGTCCCCACAGGGTACTTTGATTTATAGGAAGTGCAATCACTTGTACATTACTATTGCAGAATATCATTCTAATATGGCTTTCCTATTCCTCCCTGCTTGTGGCTTTGTGTAATAGCAGAAGTAACATGGCAGCCATGGAGTGCTTTAGTAGGCCTCCGGTTGTCATGATGACTGGTTGGCATCACAAAATTGCTTCAAAGGGGAGCTGATCGGGTGCTGCAACAGACCATGGTCCTGTTTCCTAATCATCTAGATACCATGGCATCATTGGTTAAATCGGAGTCATCATCTGATCCTGTCCACTGGTGGCAGGTCCCGGCTGTAGTTAACCAGTATAGAGCAGGTTCAGCAAGTGAGCCAACTTCATACCCCCTTACCGTCATTATGACGTAAAGGTAAGTTAAATGTCAGTAAGGGGTTAACACCAGAAACTTGTCTTTTGTCCATGGACCCCTTTGGTATATCTTTACTGTAGAGACTTCTGTACCTTCCTATTTAAAGGGGTTTTGCCCTGAAGTGAGTTCTTCCCTCTTATCTGCTCGGGAGAGAAGATAAACTCAGCATGCTGAGGGAGGGGGGCTGAGAGAGAGCCAGGGAGCATCTACAATGTTCACTCAAATAATTACATTACAACCAGTGGATTCTCTATACAGCAGACAGCCTCATACACTGCACTTTTCTCCCCAGTCCCTCCAGAGCTTCTTCATGGTCCCTGTCATCAGATAAGAAGTGCAAACACTTAAGCATGGCCAGATCTGCTCCTATTGTCCTGGTGGTGGTCAGATCAGCTCCTGTCTGTGTCTTGTTCGTGTCTAATGTAAACTGTCAGGAAACTAAGGGCATGTAAGCAAAGCTGTAGCTCTCACAGGCTTCACTTTTTGTAATCCCATATATTTAGAAAAGTGATTAAATACCCATTTTGGAGGATCCCACGTCAACATTACATCGTGGCAAAGCCCCCTTAATGAAATCCAGTTTCTGTCGTCAAATTTAATTATAAGTAAGAATTTCTCTTAATCTGAAGTGTATGAGATATGAGTTTGTTAGCGGTGTACCCTTTTAACTTTATGTATTGGAAAGATTTGGCATTTTAATATGAAAAGTAGGACTGCATTTGCAGCCCATGACTGAATATACCCCAGTAAGGGTGCTTCTGTTGTGGCAGGCGCATGCAGGCAAAACACCGCCGTATGTGGCAGCAAAGGGTGCACAGATTTAAGGTGGCACAATCAAGTAGCCACTGCTCCTTAAATGAGTGAAAAAAGTGTTTGTTTTGTTCTGAGCTGCCCTGGCTGATACTGACCCTCATTGCTTGGAACAACTCTCTGTGGCCGTCTCATGGTGGATTTAGTGCAAGCAGCACTGTCTGCTACTGCAAGGGTTTAGTTGCATGTAAAGCCCTGCATGTGGGCAGCGGGTGCTCGGAGGGGTGCTGCGTTCTAAGCTGCAGCAGTCAGAGAATAGTTATACAACTACTGATACTGTATTTGCAGTTGATCGGCACCAACATGAAGCCACCCTCCTCATATCCCAGGAACTACAGATGATTGAAACTGAATGAGGGCAATAACCGTAGCCTCAAAAAACAATTCACTTGTTTAAGGCGGTGTACCTACCTCAGACATGTATAGCATATCAATAGGATATGCCGGAAAGGTGCAGGTTCCACCTCTGGGACCAACAACTATCTTCAGTATGGCCTCCAAAAGTCTTTAGACTTTTGTGCACAACTCTGTATTCTGTTCTATGGCAGTTCGCAGTACAAGTGAGCGGTGTGTTTGGCCGTAGTTGGCACTCCCTTTGAACAGAATGGAGAGTTGTGTGCAATCGCAGCTGTCTCTGTTTTGAACAGAGACTTTCAGGAGACCATTCTTACAACAGATGCGGGTCCCAAAGTTAGGACCCTGTTAGACATTGATGCCATAAATGTCTGATGGAAACACTCCTTTACGTGCTATCCCCAAAAAAAAAACTTTTGCCCTAATTTAACAGCGAAAGTCAGGTTTTATCATTTTAGACGCTGGACAAGCCCTTTGAGACTGCACTACAGAAACTGGATTTTATTATACAATATACCCAAGGACAAGCTTGGTGAATTCCTGCCTGTGCATCCAGTCTACGTGTCCCTCTGTAATACAAAATTGATGTCGACACGACCTTTGTGAGCTAAAACTTTTTTGCTGATTAAATCTTGTGCACTCATTTCTTAAATAGTTGGCTACTGCAAAAAATATACCCACAAATACTGTGCAATATATCCTTTGTGTGATTTATGTAAAACATATGTAACTTTGTTATACAGTGGCATACATTGGGGATTGTGCCAAACATTGCCCCTAAATGGTATATTAGCAGAGGCTTACATGGGCATGGAGTACTATGGTCAACAAATTTGTGTTTCTTCTGAAGAATTTACTTGTTTTTTTTAATTGCTTACGTTTTTGCTGCACTTGTGTTGTGTTTTTCAACCGAAAAGTGTGAACCCACCCTAAAACTAAGGTAATTGAAGACGAAAGTAGTTACTGACCATCAGATGTGGTTCAAAAAGTGGGGGAGGGACCAATTTTCCCTCTCATACCCCATCTTCCTAACCCTTCCTTCACTCGCCTTCGCTTTCACTTCCCTCCCCTCCCTTCCCTTCTCTCCCTTCCTCTCCTTGCAGTGAAGGGGCCCCGTCTAACCCAGCTAGGAGGTCTGAGGGAGTGCTGTGAGCCCCCCCAACAGGTCCTAGGAATCACTTATGTTACATACTGTACCCAAAATGTATTTTATTGCATACCAGACACTAGAAATGACAGCACTCACTGCACCCCAGAAATGAATTATATTACACATGGCAGACATAGAAATTACATTACTAACTGCACCTTCCAAATGAATTGCACATTGTATTCAAGAAATAATTCATTACACCCCAAAAATGTATTAGATTACACACTGAACCCTAGAAAGGAATTAAATTACTCACTGTACCCCAGAGATTACATTACACCCTGTACCCCAGAGATTACTACATAACACATTGTACTCCAGAGATTATATTACACATCATACCCCATAGATTACTACTTTACACACCGTATCCCAGAGATAACTACATTACACACCGTACCCCAGAGATTATTATATTATACACTGTACCCCAGAGACTAACTACGTTAGACAAGGTACCTGTGTGTGTGTGTATGTGTATGTGTATGCGCGCACACATATATTGAACAAAGACACACTACACACTTGGGGTGGGCTCACATGACTGTTTTTCAGCTCTGACAGTGTTTGCTTGTTGGAAATTCGGCGCATGCAAACGCAGAATTCTGACGAGCAAACTGCCCAGACTGCCCAAGGCAGATTTCTGCCTTCTATCCTTTAGTGCTATTTCTGCATAAAACACATCGAAGAATTCTTTGTAGGCGCTGACAGCACGCGGCGAAAATACTCAAGTAAAATCAGTGTCATCTAAACGACAACACTGATTTTACATAGGGTATAATGTAAATCAGTTTCCTGTCAGATTGGACGCCGGTCCTGAGACAGACACAGCACTCAATCCGTCCCAGAATCAACATTCATATCTTTCTTGTGAACGTACCCTTAAAGTATGTTCACACGGCGTATAATGGGGTGTACTGTGAGCTCTGTTATATGCTGGGGGTTTTAGAAGTATGCGCTGGCCAGTCCACACTTCTAAAATGCTGCGGGGCCGCCTCCATTCACTTTCATTTTCCCCGGCACGTAAGGGCAGGGAAGATGTGACATGGCTAGACACATGGCTGTACAGTATATACACATCTCATATACTCAAATGCACACACAATGCTTAGCATCTTTGTCTCCTCCTTACCTGTCTCCTGTAGTCTGGGGCAGTTGGCATTCGGCAACAGCTTCCCTTCTCTGAGGGCTGAGCATAGGGGGAAGTGGTATACGATGGGAGAGACAGATACCGCCCCGGATACCGTGTGTGCTGGACTGTGTGCAGCGTTCAGATTTGTGAAGCCGCCTCGGCTGGCTCCTGCGCTACCAATCAGTGCTGCTCTCACTCTGCACTGACACTTGAGGCTACTGCCTACTCTGTCCCCCCAAGATGCATAGAAATAGGGTTAACTTCTTCCTCCTCTGTGCTCTGTTCTCCCCACTTACCGTATTCTCATGCTTTCAGATGGATTATTTTTTATTGAAGTGGCTAAAAAGTGGGGGGAACGTCCCCCACCCAGAAAAGTGGGGGGGGGGACCAGCCCCTTCTGTACCCCCTTAAAGTTATAAATATGGATGTAGTCTACTGTGGCAGCATGGTGGATGAGGTCTTGGGTTCAAGTCCCACTAAAAAGTTGTATGTTCCTCCTGTGTTTGTGTGGGTTTCATGGGTATATTTTTGGAGTGTGTTTCCCCCATAGTCCAAAAACATACTGATAGGGTAATCTGTCATTTAGGTTGTGAGCCGCAGTTGGGACCGGGAGCAATGTGAATGATAATAATCTTTGTACAGCGCTGTGGAATATAATGGTGCTATATAAATAAAAATAAAAAATACTGGTACTACTAGTGTGAAGGTGAAGTTCTAGATAAAAATAGAAGGCTGCGTCGCCTTTTACACACATTCCAGTATCTGGGCGAGTAGTCGTGATAAACACAGTTTTCTTATAGGACAACTATGCAAGTTTAGTACAATGTCTGATTACAGTAGAGAACAGTTGTAGTTTTAGTAACTATGGAATGGCAACAGTTTGTGCCAAAAAGGAAGATTGAAGTCCTGTTTAGCAGTTTTGGTGGAACCACTACCAAATGTAGAGTGTGGACCAGCATTGTGGTACTGTGTGTAACAACTGTGGCTCTAGGAGTATGGATGATGATGGAGCAAAAAGTTTGTCTGATTCCTAGAAGTTTAAGGGAAAAACCTCCATATGCAACTTGGCATATGAAGGATACAGTATGGCCCCATTGGATTCTGCGCTATAATACAGCTCTGGATAGCTTGGGAACCGGTATGGCGCTGTAATGGGGTCATGTGCTTTCGGTTCAAGCTACACCATGATTTACTATGGTCTGTTCCAAAGGAGACCACTGAATCCTATTTTAGAAAAAAAAGCTAGCTGTAGACTACTGGGTTGGTCTTAGACACAGCTGATGGCGGACGGTTCCCCCAATCAAAATGATCCTTTTTTCCTTTAGATGTTCATGGTCGGCTCCCACACAAGATATAATATTGCTTTTGAGGGACAAAAAAGTAGAAAAACCACTTCACTTATGTTTTTGATTCTCTTGTGTTTCCCAGGGAGATGTCCCAAATGGCACTGGTCAAGAACATGGACATCCTCAGAATCTCGAAACGTCAACAAATTGGACTTGGAAATCTCCTCCTTACTTCACCAACAGCAGCACAGTTCTTCCAGGACATACAAGTGGACTGGTTCCTGGTAAGGAAGACCTAAAACCCAACCCTATGGTTTTTGTTGTCCACATTCTGAAGCGTCAAAGAATTCCATTAGGATTGATGAGGTTTTTTAAAGGGGTTTTATCATTTGAAGTGTTTGTGCTCTTAAATTAATTCTATGAGATTGAATTTGAAATCCAGGGGTGTGTCTCTCCTGCCAGGAGGTGTCTCCCCTCACTGAAGAGTTGTGACATCATCATTCTGTGCGAAGCAGAAGAGGGAGGTTGTCAGCTTTGCAGACCTCCTGCTATGCTTCTCATGTGTCTGCAGAGCTCTTGGCTGCCTCCCAGGCTCCACAAGCTCCTTGCTGTGCTATAATCTGTTATACACACAGCCTGAACTGATGAAACACATGTGAGGAATGCACACTGCCCCCTCCCATCCTCCCCCCTCGTATCAGGCAGGAGACTGTGTGACTGTGTTATAGGGAGGGAGCATAGGACATAAGACTGTTATATGAGGGGGATCTATGAGTTAAAAAGTCAGTAATTAGCCAGATCATTAACCTTAGAGCTGGGAGATGAGTATATAGCCAGCAGCCCTCTCACATATCTGGTTTTACTTTCCGTTTTAAGAGCTCAGAGGGGAATAAACACAGTGTGTGCAGGCAGCCAATCACAGAAAAGGGGACGTGTCCAGGGGCGGAATCCCACCGGGGGTGTGTCCCGACTAGCTAATCACAGAAAAGGGGCTTGTCCCGACTAGCAGTAGCAGAAATAAAAAACAGATGCACAGAAAAGCTCATATCTACAATACCAGGTGACTGAGGTAATGCAAACCAATTACAAAAGTGCTTATTTTTACCATCCCCATCATTAGAGACATGATCTTGGTAGCAAAAAAAACCCTTTAATGTCTTTTTTTTTTTTTTTTTTTTTTACTTGTTTACTCTATATTATCTCAATTCTGTTTTCAGGTCTCATTGCTGCTGGGATCTTTATAATGTTCCTGCTCTGCCTGTATGCTATCCTCTGGAAATGTATGGTATCGCCTCCACAAAAGTGAGTGCCGCGCTGTTATTGTATTCTTCATACTATGCAGAGAACAAACGTACACTCCAAATCTCATCCATAATAGTAGTTTTTATCTAATATTACATAATGGTATTATGAAAATAATACTCTATATATAATTAGCAGCTAGATATTCCATGGCATGAAACTAGCAAACCAGTAATCAAAGCAACTGAACAAACAACAAGACGAATAGGCGAGAGATCCCAGCCCGTAAGAGCTTACAATCTAAGGCCACGTCTACACAACACAGGTTTACAGTCGGATTTTTAAGCGGATTTTTATATTTAGCCCAAATATTCATGCCAGCTTTATGCAAACTATGTGTAACTGTGAGGGCCACAAATTACATCTATGGCTGCAAAAAAACCAATTTACTGCCCCCCCCATCATCCCTCACAAGTTCCAGATAGTTGATGTTTTGACCTTTGTAAATGACTTCTCTGCTTAATTTTGCAATTTGTTTTTTTTAGAATTCTGGGACCCTTTGAGGTCCATGCTTTTGTGTATAAAAAGCCCTTGAATTTTCAATTTCTTGTATAACATCATGCTGAAGAAGGGACTGGTTCTCTCAAAGCCACCCCTCAAATATACTCACCTGAAAAAGGGATCGCCTATTTCTTCATCTTTTCCCCTACTTTCTATGGCAAAAACATAAAAAATTTTAAATACACCTTTTCAAAAGGGGGAAAAATTGTCAGTCCTTATGTTTTGATTTTCAGCGGCTGTGGTCATTAAAATAATTCAGATGCCACAAAGCCACAGTGTAGCCTTGTATTTTCCTTTCATAAGGAAGGCATAGCGCATACTTACAGGGTACCTTTGCACTCCAAAACACTATTTCTTGTGTTGTAAAGTGAATAGGAGCATGCAAAAAGCACCACAACTGGGACTATAAAAACTGAAATCCTACTAAGAACATTTTCATTTAAAAAAAATACATATAGGCCCCGTGTGTGTTTCCTTTAAATGTATGCTGTGGACTAGTCCTAGAAGGTGTGGACTGGTCCACGGGGTGGGAGGGGAAAACCTTGTGGGCCCCCATAGGGAGACCTGGTGCTGCTTTCAACTGTATTTCCCTTTTTTTTTGGGACAAACGTTTAAAGCATTGTAAGCAGGAGCCATCTGTCCCTTCCCCCAAGTTTACCTTTAGGGGTAGCACATTTCACTTCTAAGCCGCCGCACTGTTACCTTTTAACTCAGGGGCCTTAAAGGGGTTTTTCTCGCTACAATGATTGGGTTTTAACTAAAGATCTTTAAAAAAAAGGGCGCTTTGGGAATATAGGTTTCATTACAAATTCCACGATTTTGAGCTAGCCCTGTTACAGGGGTGCATCACTCCTCAAATCCTTACAGCCGACCTTTTTGTCCTTTCTTACTGGGTGTCAGTCGTAAAAACCCTCATCTTTAAAGACAGGTCGGAGCAGAGAGCCCCTCCCGCACGGGTGTTCGAGTGGGAGGGGGGAGGGAGGACTCTGGCTCTGTGTCCGTGTGTGGGGGATTCCCCCTGTGTTGCTGTTCCTCCTGCTCTCTACCAATAGATTGACAGCAGTGCCCCTGTTGTTACTTAATCATGATTTTTTGGGGAACTGTGACTAAACAATACTAAAGCCCACATGTGAATTTTTATGCCTCCTTATTATGAGACACCCTGATAAGAAACATTTTCCCCCCTTTTGGGGGGGCTGGGATGGGAATTTTAAAGCTAACAGGGGATATAGGAACACATGCATCCCCCCTCTCTATTAGCATACACAGCAGCTTCACAGACCTCTTACACTCATAGTCAGCCCCTCCGCAACAGCCCTAGGCAGGCACACACAGGGTGAACTCTGGCAGCAAACCCCCCCCCCCCCCTGAAAGAATTACGAAAGTCCTTGTCTGAGGGGAGGGGAAGAGGGGGCAGAAGAGACAACAAGCAGCACGCCCCTCATTCAACTTACCAGTCACTGACAGGCTGAAAGTATAATGAGACAACCCCTTTAAGTCTGCAGCCTAAAAATTTGGGGGAGAAAATCCCAACACAAGCGGGGGGGTGACATCACTTTATACCTATCAAGGAGCAGCGGGTGACCAAAAGCTTAGCTGGGGAGAAAGGTATGGGGAGTTATATTTTTTATTTAAATCATCAGAAAGGGGGCACAGTTAAGGAAGAGGGCACTACTTAATGGGGTATCTACATAACTACTTAATGGGGGCCCAGCTACCTACATAATGGGGCACCAACCTACTTCCCATTAGGGGTCTCTGTATCGGGGACGCAAGACTGGGGGGGGCAAGGGGCAGAGAAAGAAAGGGGATGCAAGAGCATTAAGTACTCTAAGGTAGGCCTCAAGAATCAGCTCCACTGTTTGGCCCTAGACACACCAGTCCAACACTATGACCTAATGTGTATATTTGAACTTCCACCATAAAGAAATAATTTAGATTAGGATTAAACTTTTCTATAGAATTTAGAAGCCATAATTGTAAGCCATGTTTTTTACCCTTTTTCCCAAAATTTGCTATAGGGTTTTTACTGGGGGTGCTTGGTTGGGACATTTTTGTGTAAATTGACGTTTCCAGGGCCCATGCAAAATCTGACATGTCATATGAAGTACTTATATACCCATATGGGGCAGAGGTCGTGTCCCCTTAACGCCAGGACCAAGGTGTAACTGCACCTTCTGCTTTCCTTATGTCCCTGATATTTCTTATTCCTTGAGCTGAAGGTTCTTAATTCCTTCATATTTTCAGAAATTACAAGAAAAAGCAGAGCAAAGTAAATATCACTGAGGATTGCATTTCTCTGAGGTTAGAATAATGGTTCCATCATTGTAACGTAGTACGGACATATCTACTACTGGTTTCGTGTTAGGGGTCCATTAGCCCTGTAGGGATTCTCCTAATACCCTAAATCAGTCTTTCCCCAGTTTAAACCATTTAACCCTCTTTTCCCAAGAATTAAGCATGCAACCTGCTCATGTAGGTTCTTCTATAAATATGCTGAATATGTAATTGAGGGTATAATGCAAAAAAGATTCCCATGGCTCAGAGATTTGTTACCTGTGGCTCTTCATCTGTCAATCAACTAATGGAAGGTATAGCTTATCAGGGTATCCCGATGGTTGCATTTTTTTCAGTAGTCTGAGCTATTGCAGATATGACCGTCGATTAGTAAAGAGAACTAAGCAAATATTTGATTATAGTTGTATCTGTAGTTGCTAAAGCTATAGAAACACCTTTGATATGGGCCTGACAGTGTGGGCCTGCTGGTAATTTGGATGGACCAAGTTTTGGGAATTGCTGGAAAGGTCATAGTCTGCGCAGTAAGAGCATATAGAGGTCATAGAGGATTGTACCCCTTTCAGACCCTCTATCAGTCGAAATGTGAGCCACTTCAGAGTCCCGCCTCCACTTTGCCGGAACTCCCTTTTTATTATGTGCAACACGGTTACCTAGTCATTTGAATGCTTGACATAATACTTGTAATTGTAGATTGCATGGCCTGCTAGTTTGCTGCCATCTTGTGTGGCAATTGGCGGTCACATAGGAGGCACGGCTATCGGTCACACCATGGCCACCCTACAGCTACATCATCTATTCCTATGCTTACAACTGTTCAAGAAGTGGGTTTCCCCATTTTGACAGCCCTTGTTAAAAGCCTTAACAATGGATAATCAAAGTTTTAAAAGTTACACGGTTTCTCAGGGCCAATCCCAACGTTCCCATTTTGAGTGAACATTCCAGTACATAGACTTATAAAAGCAGTAGCTGAAGAGGGTTATGGTTCTTTAAAAATAATGGTGTGAGTGATTGTGCCTTTGCATTACCCTGTCAGAGGTGTGACCTAAAGTGCCTAGGCCCCTGTGCAAAATCTGTAACTTTGGCTTAGGTACACATCATGTTTTTGATGTCTATTTGGTGTGTATGCAGGAAAGCTCCCAAAATAGATGCCAAATGTATCCGTAGGAATTAAAGGCCTGACAGTGTCCTATTGGCCTCTGGCTTTTATACATCCATATACTGCAGAAATAAAGTACTGTATATCATAACGCAGGAGTCTATGATATTTTATACAATGGAAGCTAGTAATAATACTCTTTATTTATATAGCGCCAACATATTCCGCAGCACTTTACAATGTAGAGGGTATAATTACAGACAAACCAGACATGACATTATAAAAAAGCTACTGACAAATGCGACACGCGGTGTGAGGGCCCTGCTCGCAAGAGCTTACAATCTATTAGGGTGTATGGGTGAAACAAAGGGTGACAAGTGCTTGGTTTGCAATGGACCAGCCATGTTACATAAATATAGGGTAGTAACACATAAAAGTGGGATGAACTTGCCACCCAGACCATACATCTATATACAGATAAGTGTCTGTGGGTGCCAAAGTTCGGGAAGTGACGAATGTGTGACAGAATTTGGGGGGTTGACAATTAGGGATCTTGGTAGGCTTGTCTAAAAAGATGAGTTTTCAGAGCGCCCTTAAAACTGTGAGGGTTGTGAGTGTGCCTGATCACATGGGGTAACATGTTCCAGAGAACTGGTGCTATACGTGCGAAGTCTTGGATGACGGGCATGGGAGGTATCGATGAGTGAGGAGTGTGTGTGTAATCTTAGATCAGTAGCAGAACGGAGAGAGCGGGTAGGGTGGTAGATGGAGATGAGGGAGGAGATGTAGGGGGGTCCAGCTCTGTGGAGAGCCTTATGGGTAAGTAAAAAATGGATATGTCAAATCTATACTTATTTGTACAATGGGACCATACAGGTGATGGATGCCACTATTTGGCATCCATTAGAGACATCTGTTTAACGTTTACTCTTGATGAGCACATTCACTCAACTACATTCGGAATTTCCATAGATATGAATGGAGAGGACAGCCACAAGCCTCATTCTGCAGTTGGTTCTGGCAGTAGACCGGGCCTGAAAAGACAAGTCCTTTTGGGAAACCCTTAAAATGAACCAAAATGTGATTGGTACCCTTTCCCTTTGTTGTCATTTTTAAGTAGTGGTTTTCTAAGTGGCAGGTGCCCACCCTTTGGGATCAAACCCAGGCCCCCTGTACCTCTATATACATAGTGGTTTTTACTTCTTCCTCTTAACCAGCTATTTTTTTCATCCCACAGAAAGCGGAGAAAGCGTGGCCCCGCCAGCCCCCTCTCTCAGAAGCCACTTGAAGTGTAATCTGGCTTTGCCACCATGGGACTATGGAAATAAATGAAATCTTTCTTTTTATCTCTTCCCGTTTTTTTCTTGTACCTAACAAGAGTTTTGACAACCCCTCTTCTACTACTCCCTGTATGCAGAGTCCTGCAGACCCCCTATCCCTCCTAGAACCTGCAGAGCAGGTCCGAATATTTTGTATATTTTTGGCCTTGTATTTATTCTCCACATGTCTGTTTGCCAAGAACGGCAGCGGGATCCCTTCTTTCCAGTGCTGTAAATAAAGACTTGAGTTGTTCGTTTGCTGTGAGTCGACGATTCCTTTTGAGGAGATGTAGCAGGAACATCATCGTATCCCCAGCAGAGGCGGAAGAATGCACCGCTCTCCTTACCAGCAGGATGTAATATGACGATTGGATAACAATGGAGACTTGCTTAAAGGGACGCTTACATCGTCAGTCTTGGAGGCAAAATTACAGAACTAATTTATTTTTGTAAGTGAAAACTTTTGATCAAGGCTTTTATTGTTTGTGAGATGTCCGTGTATATAGCAAACCAGTGACGTTAATAAACCTAAATTTTTCAATTAAATGTAAGTCTAGGGACTTTTTTGGTTCATAAAAATTATGGGTTAGTTAAAGGGTGAGGTTTAATTTCAAAAGGGCATTTGGGCCACTGAATTTCGGGGTTTGTTCACACACCTTTTCCCCTTATGGGCAATACCCGAAATTTTCCCCCTTGTAAAAAGGGGATTGTAAGGGCTTTTTTCTCCCCAATACCACCTTTAACAAAATTTATGGGCCCCCCCCCTTTGGGCAGAGCAGTGCAGGGGGCCCTTTTTCCCAAAAATACAGGGGTTTTAATTGGGTTTCCCCTCTACCCCTCCCAAGCACCCCATATTATCACCCCCAAACTTATGGCTGCAAAACCGGCAGCCCCCAGTCTAAAAGGGATGTTGGAAGGGCAGGGAGTTTTTTGGCTCCCTTCTCCACCAGGGGTTTTTTTTTGGTTTGCACTTCCTAAAAAACCACAAAACAGAACATAAGCAAACCCAAACCAAAGAGATAAAGGAAAAGTCCTTTGTTTTCCGGGGAAAAAGGGCATCCCCCAAAAACCGGGGGGCCCCTATACTTTTTGGGGTCCCGGGAAAATGCCTTGGGGCCCCTAATGGAAAAATGGCCCTGGTTTTCTCCCCATGAAAATGTATACTTTTGGGGGTTTCCTTTCTTTTGGGGAAACAAAAAAGCCGGGAGGGAAAGTTTTTTAGTGATACAGCAATTGTTTCTATTTTAAAACCCTTAAAACCCCCCCGCCGACTTTTGACTTCGGCCCGGCCCCGGGTCGTTCTTTTTGGCAGTGCGTTTTTAAACTTTGCTGCAAAAAAAGGGGGGGTTTTGGGGCCCCCCGGGGCCGCCGCAATTTAAAAACGGGGACCCGGGGCTGTCCCTACAAAACCCCCGTTCCCAGAGAAAAGTCCTGCGGGCCATGGGGGAAGGGGGGAAAAACCCGCCGCAACCCGGGGTCCCTTTTAAACTCTTTTGATTGCGGCGGCGCGTTACCACAGCGCAATGAAAGGGTTTCCCCCTGCTCTGTCGGGTGATTGGAACACTCGATGACCCGACAGAGCCGGGGGAACGGCTGCACAGTCAGCTCTGGGGACCTAGCGGGGCCCCAGAGCTGTCTGTGTATGAAGCCAGTGATTAGGACGCACTGTGTGCTGTCCTAATCACTGCCTGTGTCAGACTGACACAGATTAGAATGTATTAGCATATATGAATATGCTAATACATTACTAAGTGTAAAAAAAAAAAAAAAAATTTTAAACCGTTAACCCTTCATGGGTGTAAAAAAAGAAAAGAATAAAAAAATAAATAATAAAATAAAAAATAAATATTTAATAAAAAATAATTGTGCATAAATTACACGCACAAAAAAACCTACACATATTTGGTATCCACACAACCGTAATAACCTGAAGAATTAATCTAACAAGTTATTAAGTGTGAAATGTGAATGGTATAAAAATAAAATAAAAATACTGCAATTATTTATAAGTGAACTTAAACTATTCCCCCATAAAGTACAACTTGTCTCGAATAAAAACGAGGCCTCATCCAACTGCGTCATTGAAAAAATAAAGTTACAACTGTTGAAACGCAAGGAGGCAAAAACTAAAAAAATGTTCTGGTCATTAACTACATTTCAGGCGTTCGGCTTAAGGGGTTAAAGAGTATTTCCAATGACCTGGACAAACCATTCAGGATACTGTATTAGAAGCACACAAGCTGCAGACACCATTAAAGGGGGATTCCAGGTGTATGTGTATGTGTGTGTGTGTATGTGTGTATGTATGTATGTATGTATGTATATATATATATATATATATATATATATATATAATTACATACAGTTATCAGTATTATTAGAAAGTACACTTTGTTTGGCAATAAACTAGTCCTCATGTCTATGTAGATGGAAATATAATGTTCTAAATAAAAGTTATGGCTGTTGGAAAGCAGAGGGAAAAAACGAACGCGATGAAAGTGATTTGGTCCTTAGGGTATGTTCACATGACAGATTTGTGGGGCATAGTTCGGGGTGTAATTGTGCTGCACCCAACAGATAGGGTAAAATCATAGCGCTCACTGAGTGCTATGATTTCAGTGTATTTCTCAGCGCGTACGGAGTGTCCGGAGAAAGAAGGGACATGTCACAAGTTTCCGGCACTTATGTGCAAGGGAAAGTGAGAGTGAAAGGAAGGTGAATGCTGCCCAGGCAGGAGCACTTTAGAAGTAAGCACTTGGCACCACGTACTTCTAAGGATATGTTCACACGGTATAATTTTGCCGCGTATTTGCGCTTAATATGCGACAAGATGCGTGCCGCAATTACAGTAATCCATAGCTCTCATAGAGAACTATGGATTACGCCACATCCCCCCCGCGCGTACAATACGATCGCATTGTACGCCCGGGGAGAGAAGTGATATGTCAATTATTTGTGGCGAGTAATGAATGACTGTGGGGTCGGTGGGCTGCTGGCCCCCCCGTGCTTCTGAAGTTCACGTTGATCAGTGCGACTCCCAAAACACCTGGCATATTGCAGCGCATACTGTATGCGCCGCAATTACGCCGCGTGAACATACCCTAAAACAGCAGGCACAGTATGCGCTGCTATACGTCGTGTGACCCCGATATTAAAGATGTGGAACAAAAAATAAATAAATAAACGAGCAAACAAACTGCTTGATCCCCCCCCCCCCCAAGAAAAGACCTAGAGGGTGTGTTCACACGGCATGTTTATGGGCTGTTAATTGCGCTGCCATATGCACAAACATATGGCCCACAAATACAGCAATTCATAGCTCGCATTGAGACTGATGATCACCTGCTGTTTTCCCCGACTCACAGTATGCGCTGGGAGAAAGAAGTGACATGTCTCTACTTCCCCTTCATGCAAGTGGGCGTGACGGGGGGCCGGGCTAGAGCATTTTAGAATTACACGCTGGCCAGTGTGTTCTTCTAAAACACCCGGTGTATAACAGCGCACACAGTATGCACCGCTGCACATCCTATATAAGCTGTGCGAACATACCCTGATTGTGTAAGAAGAAAGAACCAACAAACACATAAGGCTTGGTTCAGATGCCATTATTTTCTATGTCGGAGGCATTTGTCAGGATACAACAACATAGCTGTAGTCAGTCCATTATCTGTAAGGGGATGTTCACACGGCGTGTTAGATCCGATTTTGGATACGTTTTTAGATGTGTGTTTGGATCCGTGTTTTGGACCCTAAATGGACCCAAACAAGCATCTAACAATGTGTGCAGTGTGATTTACGTTGCTTTCAATGTAAAACACGTATAGCATAGTTGCCAACTTTTGAAAATGGAAAAGCAGGAGATCAAAGAGGGTGGCGCGCTATGCGCGCCGCGGCAAAAATTTGCATGGACACGCCCATCTTTTTGTGTGCCATGCCCCTTCAAAAGCCACACCCACTCCGCCTAACTACATAATGGCTTTGGAAGAAAGCCAGGTAGATGCCCTTCTAGCCAGGTAGTAGCCCCCCCATAACCAGGTAGTGCCCCTTACAGGCAGGTAGATGCGCCCTTGTAGCAAGGTAGATGCCCCCTCTGTAGCTAGGTAGTTGCCCCCTTTGTAGCCAGGTAGTGCCCTCTTTAGTAGCCAGGTAGGTAGTGCCCCCTTTGTTAGCAGGTAGGTAGTGCCCCCTTTTGTAGCCAGGTAGGTAGTAGCCCCCTTTAGTAGCCAGCCAGGTAGTTGCCCCCTTTAGTAGCCAGCCAGGTATTGCGCCCATTGTAGCCAGCCAGGTAGTTGCCCCCATTGTAGCCAGCCAGGTAGACCCCCCCCCCATTGTAGCCAGGCAGTGCCCCCTTTAATAGTCAGGTAGTTGCCCCCTTTAGTAGCCAGCCAGGTAGGTAGTTGCCCCCTTTAGTATGCCAGCCAGTAGACCCCCCCAATTGTAGCCAGCCAGGTAGACCTCCCCCCCAT
Source organism: Phyllomedusa bahiana (assembly GCA_025379985.1). Lineage (NCBI taxonomy): Eukaryota > Metazoa > Chordata > Amphibia > Anura > Hylidae > Phyllomedusa > Phyllomedusa bahiana. Next base: position 5,132 of record JAODAL010028886.1, on the reverse strand, counting down.
TGTAGCCAGGTAGTGCCCCATTGTAGCCAGCCAGGTAGACCCCCCCCCCCCCCATTGTAGCCATGTAGTTGCCCCCCTTTAGTAGTCAGGTAGTTGCCCCCTTTAGTAGTCAGGTAGTTGCCCCCATTGTAGCCAGCCAGGTAGACCCCCCCCCCCCCATTGTAGCCAGGCAGAGCCCACCCATGTAGTTAATAAAAATAAAATAATAAATTCCACTTACCTCACCAGGCTCCGGCCAGGCTCCTGCCCGATCTCCTCAGCGACGCAGGGGGAATGAGAGCAGCCGCGCATCATTTCCCCTGCGCCACTGACCTGTGTGTACCGTGCGCACAGCGGCGCTGGACATACAGGGGGAGGAGGAAGGAGGGAGCGCTCCCTCCTGCCTCCTCCCCGCACAGTTAGGACCGCGGGAGGTGTGCGCGGACCCTGCGCCCGCTTCACCCCCCCGAGAGGAACGGACCGGCGGCGCCGGAGTAGCGCACCACGCTACTCCGGCGCCGCGGCCATTTAAAGGACCCCGCTGTCCGCCTTCTGGCGTCGGGAGAAATGCCAACATCCCCCTGGAGGGGCGTGGGGAGAACCCCAAATAGCGGGACCCCCCGCCAAAAACGGATAGTTGGCAAGTATTACGTATAGGCAATCAGACGAGTGGAATCGTTGATGCCGTTTTTAAAATCCAACTTCGAGGTCTTTCAGATCCCAAGCGAAGAATAGACCATTTCAATTCCCTACCGTTTTAACGCAGCAGATGCCCTTAAAACTATAGGGTGTGTGATTGATGTGATTTGCGCATCACTTTTGAATGTGTTTTTTTGGATCCAACACACTGTGTGAACAAACCCTTCGAGAACAAAGTGCAAACCCTAAAATCCAGAAGGACTACAAGAATCATACTCCTGACCAGGCGTTTGCATCCCACACAAAAAGCACATACTGCTGGGAAATTGATCATATTTTTCTCTATTAATGTCTATGGGCCAGTCTTCCTTACTAGTTCTGCAGGTACAGATCACTCCAGTGTTTGTACCCTGTAAATAGCAGCCTATATCTCTGCTTCCTGCACCCATGTGACCTATTTCTTAAGGGTGTTTTTTTTTTTTTTTTACAGTCTTTTAAGCTTTGATAGCATTTACTCAGTGTATGTCTGTGCTATTTGCAGAGTCTGCAGAATGTTGCAATAATGCAGATTATCAGAAAAGTATGTGGGTATTATGCATACATGCCAATACTCCCCGTTTTTTGGCGGGGGGGTCCCGCTATTGGGGTCGCCCTCCCTCCCCACCCGGGGATGTGTGGGATTTGGGTTGTTGTGGGTTTTTTGTGTTGGCATTGTCCTCCCGCCGCTGCAGACGCGGGGGTCCTTTAAAGTACCCGCGGCGCAAGAGTAGCGTGGTGCTCTACTCTTGCGCCGCGGGACCGCTCCAGATAAAACCAAAAGCGGGTTGGAAGCGTCCACAGAGGCCTGCGTCGACCCCCCGCGGTCCTCACAGGTGCGGGGAGGAGGCAGGAGGGATCGCTACCCTCCTCCCTCCTACCCCAGAAAGTAACGGCGCCGGTGTTGTGCCCCGCACATACAGATTCAGTGCGCGCAGGGGAAGTGACGCGCGGCTTCAGGGGATTGTCGAGCGGCTGCTCTCACATCCCCCTGCGCCGCTGAAGATATCCGGGCCAGGAGCAGGCCCTGCGTGGCAGGAGACCAGGTGATGATGAGTGGATTTTATTATTTTATTTTTTAATAGCATTAGGGGCTCTACCTGGCTACAATGGATGGCACTACCTGGCAACAAAGGGGGCACTACCTTGCAACAATGAGGTGCATCACCTGGCAACACTGGGGGCACTACCTGCCAAGCAAAGGGGTCACTACCTGGCAAACAGATGGCAACTCCTGGCTAACAGATGGGGGCACTACCTGGCACAGAGGGAGCACTACCTGCAACAGAGGGGGCACTACTGTCAAACAATGGGGGCACTAACCTGGCAACATATGGGGGGCACTACCTGGCTAACAAGGGGGCACTACTAACCTGTCAACAGAGGTGGGCACTACCTGGCTAACTATATGGGGCCTACCTGGCTAACAGATGGGGGCACTACCAGGCAACGAGGGGTCACTACCAGGCAACAGAGGGGGCACTAACCTGGCTAACAGATGGGGGCACTACCTGGGCTAACAGAAGGGGCACTAACAACCTGGCACAGAGGGGGGCACTACCTGGCTAACAGATGGGGGCACTACCTGGCTAACAGATTGGGGCAACTACCTGGCAACAGAAGGGCACTACCTGGCAAACAATGGGGCCTACCTGGCAAACAAAGTGGGTCACTACCTGGCAACCAATGGGGGGCACAACCTGGCTACCAATGGGGGCACCTACCTTGCTAACCAGAAGGGCACTCAAAGCTAACCTGGCAACGATATGGGGCACTACGTGGCTAACGAAGGGGCACAACAACCTTGGCTACCGATTGGGGGCACTACTTGGGTGGCCTAACATATGGGGCAACACTACCCCAAGGCTCAAAGTGATGGTGGGCAACAACAACAACTAAACTAAAAACTAATAAAACTACAATGCTCACAGCAGGGGTCAACACTACCTGGCAACACCTCTGGGTGGCTACTACCCATGCACCCCAGTTTTCCCCACCCATGCAATCCCCCAGTGGTTGTTCACAGCCCAACCACCCCTATTCCCCACAGGTGCCAACCCTGTCAAACCATAAGGGGGCAACACTAAACAACCAGGCAAGACCAGAAGGTGGCCACACTCACAACTGGCTAACCATGGGGTACGATGCACCTAACCTGGCTAACAAAGGGGGCCAGACTACCAACCTGTCAAACAAAATGGGGTCAATTCTAACCTGGCTACAAATTTTGCTCTACCTTGCAACAGAGGGGGCATCTCCTTGTCAACAGGGGTGCATCTACCCATCCAGTAGAGGGGTCACAAACTATCAACCTGGTTATGGTGGGGGGGGTCTGGAACTTACCTCTTACCGACCTAACCTTTGCTAAAAAGTGGCCTCAACCGGCTTACCCCCCTTTCCCCTTTTCTTTCTACTCTACCCAAAGCCGTTATGCAGTTAGGTGGAGTGGGTGTTGTGGCTTTTTTGAAAAGGGCGTTAGGCATTCCGACAAGAAGGCGAGTCCATCGCAACTTTTTGCTGCGGCGCGCTACGCGCGCCGCCCACTAGAGTCTCCTGCTTTTTCACTTTCAAAAGTTGGCAACTATGGTATTAGGTTGTCAGTGGAAAATCTTGGTCAGACGCTAGAGACGGTGTACTGCACTCCGGCTGGACGCACTGTGTGAACTTTGATAGTAATTATGGGATGTGGAAGTATAATTGAAGGCTACATGAGTCTGTATCTTTGTTTTAGGAAATAGTTAAGTAAATGATAGATGCGAGGCTGGGGATGCAAATCGTGTAAGAGGAACAACAGCGCACAAAGGCCAAAGACTCCATAGGATAAGGAGCTTTCTTGGTCTCTCCAGAACTCAGAAGTCTGATGTGAAAATAAACATTTAAACAATAAAAATGTTGCTCTTCCGTTGTTGATCAGACTGCAGACATATGAATATAATCACACATTGGTGCTTTTTTCCATCTAAGATATCCAATGTGAAATCGAAGGCATAAGTTCAGGCCGATGCCTCGTATACAGCCTTAGATTTTAACTTTGCAGAGTAAGTTTGCTTTGGGTTTAGCCCCTTTTCAGTTGAGCTAATCAGCCTCATGCCCGCCCGAGGCTCAATGTCCGAGCAAGTTCTTGCTTTGAAGAATAGATATGTTCCATTTTTTATTTGATCTGCACCACAATCTAAAAAGTCCACGGTGTAAAAAACTGTGCTTGTAATTTTACAGTGTGGGACCGGAGCCCTTCAAGTAAATGGTACCCACTTTCCCAAGATTTTAATGAAACCCATGCAGAATCCACACTAATTCCCCAAATTTAAATACGTTGCGTGACATAGCCTTTAACTTCCCGGGGTGCGTTTGTATTGTAACCATAATCCCGGGGTCGATTGCTAATCTTAAACAATCGACTTAGGCCCAACAACCGGCTTACTATTTGAAATTCACAATGCAAAGTTTTATTCCCCCAGGTAGGTAATAGGATTTCCAGTAAATTATATAACCACCAGAGTGGAAAAATAGTTTTTTAAAACTCCCCAAATAGGTAGGTGTTAAGGTATAGGAAACCCCGTAGGTATACAGGCAAGTTTAAGGCCCCGAGAGGAAAAAAAAAGTTATAGGGCCCCCAGCAAATATATGGATAGGTTTGATCCCCCACAGGTATATGGTACTTATAGTCCCCCCACACAAATAGTAGATTAAGGCCCCTCAAAAATTTTAAAAAAGATTAAAAGCTCCCCCGTACATTTATAATGATTATAGCGCCCCGAACATTTAAAAATAGATTTTAGGTCCCCTGCACATTTAAAAAAAGATTAAAGCGCCCCTGCCCTTTTAATCGATTAACGCCCCGCACATTTAAATGATTAAAGCGCCCCCCCCACATTTAGAATAGATTATAGCGTCCCCTGCACATTTAGAATCGATTAAGCGTCCCCTGCACATTTTGAATAGATTAACCCCCTGCACATTTACAAAAGATTTTTGCGCCCCTGCACATTTAAATAATTTTAGCGTCCCCGCACATTTCAATAATTATAGCGTCCCCTGCACATTTAAAAAAATTATAGTCCCCCGCACATTACAATAGATTAAGCGTTCCCTCACATTTAGAAACGATTATAGCGCCCCTGCACATTTAGAAAAGATTATAGCCCCTGCACATTTAAAAAGATTATAGCGTCCCCGCACATTTAAATAAATTTTAAACGTCCCCTGCACATTTAGAAAGAAAATAGCGTCCCCTGCACATTAAAAATAATTTTCGGTCCCCCCGGGGAAATTAAAAAGAAAAAAACTGACAGCACTACTTTTCCTCGCCCCAAACGGCGTCGCTGCTCCCGGTCTTTTTTCAAAAGGCGAAAGAAACATCACCCAAGGCTTGGGGGCGGGGATGACGCCACCCGCCTGTCTGTGTACTTTGATGAGCCGATCCTGCCTGCGGTCACCCGAGTACTCTGCGGGGCGGCATACGCCCCCCTGCTCCCGAA
>JAODAL010028885.1:0-52582 GCA_025379985.1 Phyllomedusa bahiana | reverse complement strand
CTGGGCGAGGAAAGGAACCCAGCTGTCTGATGACAGGCAACAGCTAGGGTGTGGAAAAAACCTCAATCTGAACTGTTTAATCACTTAGATCCCGCAGTCAATATTAACCACAGCATCATAGGGTTTCAGGGGGAAAGGGGGTTTCTCAGGCACCCCCGGGTGATTTATTTTTTAGGGAGACAAGGGGTTTGCGTTTTTAGCCTTTGAACCAAATAAGTGTCCCCAAAAACTTTTTTCCCTTTTGGGGCTTTTTTTTTTAGACCTTCCAAGGATTAAATGGCAGTAAACAGCCCTTTAAAATAATGGAACACATGAGTGGGGTGGAAAAAATAATAAAAGGGGAATGAATAATTGTATTTTTTAAAGCCCCTAATGGGTTTTAAAAAACAGTACAAAAAAATAAAAAATTTTTAAATTTCCAAAAAACTTTTTTTAAAAAAAATTTTAAATTTTTTCTTTTAAAAAAATCTCTTTTAGGGGAAAAAAAAAATCCTACAAAAAATTTAAAACTGATCATCTTCCCATTTTGTTTTGTTTTATCTCTTAAACAAAAAAGCAAAATAGAAAGTGAACAAAATTAAAAGCCCCCCAGAAGGGGTTCCCCCCAATAAAAACTTTTTATCCTGAAAAAAAAAAACCTATATAAAAAATGTTTTTCACATTTTTTTTTACCTTATGGTAAAATATTTTTAAATTTTAAAAGGGGTTTTCCCATTTTCAAATTCCTATTGAGTGTTAAGCTCATGAAACAATTTATTCTTTTCTTTCTCTTTTAGGATTTATTTCTTTTTTCCCTTTTGCTTAAAAAGTTAGAATTTTTTAAACACAGAGCTCACCCCTTTTCCCCCCATCATATAACCCAATATTTTCACAAGCTTACCCCTCCCCTATAATAAAACCTAAAAATCACAGACCCAAGTTTCCTCCCCCTCTATCATAAAACCCCAATATATCAAGAGCTCAGTTTCCCCCTTATCTTATAACCCTTTTAATAAAACAAGTTTCAGTTCTCCCCTTTTACCAATAACCCCTATATATAACAGAGCTCCTTCCCCCCTAACATAAACCCTATAAAATCACAGAGTTTAGTTTCCCCTCCTCTATCATACAACCCTATAATCACAGAGTTTCACTTCTCTCCCCTTATAATAACCCTAAAATTAACAGAGCCCCCCTTCCCCCTATAAAAATTAACCCTATATACACAAAACCCATTTCCTCTCCCCTATCAAAAACCCTATAACACAGACTAAACCCCCTTCTCTCCCCTAAATTTTAACCCCTAATAATCACAGAGCTCAGCTTCTCCCCTCTATCATATAACCCTATGTATCACAAGCTCACTTCTCTCCTCTATCATTTAAACCCTATAATCACAGAGCTCAGCTTCTCTCCTCTATCATATAACCCTTTGTATTACAGATACAGGTTTTTTTTACAGATTTTGGCGCCAGAATCAGTTTTTTAACAGATTTTGGTGTTAAAATCCTTTTCTTAACATATTTTGGCGCGAATAAAGTTCTCGCTTCGATCCCAAAAAATACGTTTTTTTATGGATTTTGCACAAAAGAACCTTTTTTTTTTTTTTTTAAAGATTTTCGCATAAAAATACTGTTCTTTACAGATTTTGGTGCTAATAAAGTTATGTCGCTTCTGACGCCAAAAATAAGTTTTTTTTTTTACGGATTCTGACACAAGAATCCTTTTTTTATGTATTTTGGCACTAAAATACTTTTCTTTACAGATTTTGGCGCTAATAAAGCGCTTTTTTACGGATTTTGGCGCTAGAATCCGTTTATTTATGGAGATAACTTTATTAGCGCCAAAATCCGTAAAAATGCAGATCTTAGCACCAAAATATGTTAAAAAATGGACTTTAGGGCCCAAATCCGTAAAAAAAAACGTATTTTTGGCGACAAACGCAAGATAGCTTTATTAGCGCCAAAATCCGTAAAAATGCAGATCTTAACACCAAAATCCGTTAAAAAATGGACTTTAGGGCCAACATCCTTAAAAAAACTTCTTTTTTGCGACAAACACAAAATAACTTTATTAGCGCCAAAATCCGTAAAACGACTTACAAGATGACATATAAATGCAATAATATGGTTTATATTCCCTTTTGTAGGCGGAGTTACATCCAATGGCTTAATTTATGCATACATTAAAAAACAGGCTTGAAGACAAGCAAAAAACGCAAATCGCTGCAAAAAACGACCGTTTTTTTCAGCTGCTTTTGGCAGGCAGTGGACAGAAAACTCAGCTTCATGCGCGTTTTTAGCAATTCGTTTTCAGGTCGTTTTTTGTCCACTGCAGTGTAGACAGAGCCTTAAAGTGCATCCTGTCACTTTCTGGTCAGACTGTCTGTAATTAGCATACAAGCTCTGTGCATTCACTCAGTGTATTCAACTCTGTGTTTTCAGTCTGCTAATTAGATTATCTTATCTTAGAAGTTTCTCTGAAACTACTAGCAGGAGATTTATCTAAAGTAAACAGCAGTAATTACTAGCTTTTGTCTGAAAGTTCAGTTAACACACATGCTCTCACTCTGGCTGTGTGATGACTTCACTCCCTGCTATCACATAGAACAAACAGCAAAAGGGAAAAGGAGTAAACAGGCCTGTCACTGGGGGAACCAAATAGAGCCAGGAAGGTGATTAAAATCATTTGTAGCTCCTTAACAAAAAAAAGATGAACAAAGCAATATATTTGGAAAATGTCTTTATTTAGTGTTCCCTACATTTTGAAAGCTATTCTTTGTAGCGAGACAACCCCTTTAAGTTTCCTATGTGCATGAAGCTGCTCTAAAGCATCTCTCTGACTGCTGTTAAAGCAGTGCAAAGAAGGCCTAGTGGCCAAAGGGAAAATTGCAAGATTTAAGAATTATTTAAAAAATATTGAAAGTGATATGAAAAATAAAAAATAAAATAAAAAATTCCTAAAAAATGTGTTTAACATTAAAAACGGGACTTAAACAATGACTCCTTTTTTGATGACACATTCCCTTTAAATTTAAAAGGAGGATGAAAAGTAAGGCTTCAGAGGCCCTTGCATAGAAGCCGTGCATAGTTTTTACAATATCACACTAGCAAATTATATATATATATGAGTCATTTGTACTCTTCATGCTGATCATTTTTCTTTTATTATAATATGTTTTATGTGCTGGAACAATCCCTGCACTGAGGGAAATATATGTAAAGGATTTTTTATTGCAAGCGCAGTTTCCTTAGATGATATAACACTCGGAGAACGCTTTTTGCATTTGAACTCATTTCATTATTATTTTAGGATTATTATTTTTTATATTTTGGGATTATTTAGGCTTTTTTTTTTTTGCATGTTCTTGGGTTTTTCTTTAGTAGAAAGCAGCAAGAGTCCGCTCAGTTCACTTAAGGCTGATGACGTCAAGCCTGATTTTTGCTAGTTTATAGAACGTGTTCTGTAGTGCTGTACAATTTGCAAAATCTTAAAGGGGTTTTGCCACAATCTCATTTCATACCTCCTGCATCCAGCTCTTTAGCTCTGTGTGCTCAGAAGGGGGCGTGTGTGATTTGTTTGAATTGCCAATATGTACCCAGCAGGATTTACATCACCATGCCTTTCCTCTCTCTAGTCAAAGAAAGGTTTATGTATAAAGCTGTGAATAGTTACAATGTAGCTTAGATGTAAAGTTTTTGCCTCACAGCACAAGGGTCCAAGGTTCAAATCCCTGCAGGGGATCAATGCACAGACCTGATTGAGTTTCCTTTCTTTTGCACTGTTTGACTAATTACTAAGGAGTACAGAAGATAGGAGTAGAGTGACAGCACCTGGGGTTGAACACTCAGTAGCTGCCTGAGAGGAGAAGGGGATTCTGGGGCATGTTCGACCAGGAGTGAGGAGCTCTCAGCCCTGGTCGTATCTCCTGGAGATGAGCTGTAAACAATGGATCACTAAAGGAGTAGCTAAAACAAAAACGTTGCAGAATTTTTAATAACAATGAATAGTGAAAATGTTTATTATTTAATTTGAAAGCTTCCCACGTCAATTTTACTTCATGGCAAAAACCCTTTTAAGTAGTTCAACAGGCCTATGCTCCTGCATAGTCTGTCATTGATTGACTGTGTGCTAGGTTAGACAGTTACATAGGCAACTGTCAGATACCCATCGAGGACTGTGCATTTATGCCATTCTAATCAATGTATAGAGTATATCTGGACAACCCCATTAATTGTACAATTCACCATAGTTGTATGTTAACACATGATAATGCAAATTACAGATGTAGCATGTGTTGGTACAGGCTTGGACGGACCAGCAGGGGAAGCCTCCAGTGGGCCACCGGGCAAGACGGGCTCCAGAAAATAACAGGCCTGATGCTGCTTTTTAGAAAGAATGTGGAATCCGTCTCAAAATTCGTGTCGAATTCCTTGTTTATATCCGCCTTGTAAACTTGCCCTCTCTTAGGATTTGCAGTGCCCGTTCTTCTTTTGTTACTGAATTGCTTCTTATACTCAGACGGAGCACTGCTAGTCAATAAGAATCGGGGCACTAGGATCGGCGGCTTCTTGGTGGCGGTGGACAGTCGTAGGGTATGGTCACACGGCGTCATTTCGGCGAGCATTTCGCCAGATATTTCCCAAAAATTCCTAAAAAGGGTGAAATGTGCCCCAAAAAATTACGGTAATCCAAAGCCTCATATGAACTAGGGATTACCCTCCTCCCCCCCCGCTCTTTACAATCAATGGGATTGTACGCGGGGGAAAAAGTGGACATGTAAATTTATTCGCGCCGAAAATACGCCCACGAGAAAATAATGTCCGGGGGGGCCCCGCGGGCTCCCGGCCCCCCCCCCCCCCCTTCTGCGCCCACGTGGGAAACAGAAAAAAATACCCAAACCGAGGGGTCAATGACCCAAAAATGACAAAAATCTTTTTTTAATCAACAAAAATTTAAAAAAATTTTTAAAAAGCGATCAAAACGCGAAACGAGCGTTGGGGGTTTATATGTGATACCCTAAAATTTTACCCCCCCAAAAATTGGGTTAAGTATTATGATACTTTTGGTTATGCTTTTATATGCTTTTTCCACTGGGGAGCTCAAAATGTCTGTTTAAAATTTGGGGATTATCCATTTAAATGACAAATGGGGGGTGCAATAGAATAATAACTGGCAACCTTTTACTTTGTAATGAAAAAACCCAAAAATTTAACAACTTTTAGTAGGGGTGCTAACCCCGGGACCCTTTGGGATCACCTATAATACCACTTGGTTTTTCTGTGTACCTCATATTTTTAAATTTTTTTTAATTTTTTGTTGATTAAAAAAAGGGAATTTTGTACATTTTTGACCCATAGACCCCTGGGTTTTTGGCGTATTTTGTTTATTCCCTGAAATTTTTTTGAGACCCTAGATATGGTAGGAGGCCAGACACGATATAGGCCTACCTTTGGGGAAACTGGGTGAGTTTTTTTTGGTTGTTTATTGCCACACCGGGGGGCGACGCCCCAATTAGCGTGAGCTCCGAAAGACACAATGTTAAAAGCGGCGCGTACTTTTACCCCCGCGTAAAATCGTGTGAAAATACCCCCCCAAAAGGGAATAAAAAAAAACACCAGAGAGCCTATACTAGTTTTGTAGAAACAGTATTTAGACACAGAAACATTTTTAGAAAATTATTCCAGTTAAAATATTATATTTTGTTTGATTTAACAGAGAAATTGAATATTTGTAAGAAAACCTGTCCCATTGATCTGCCAGCAGCATGTGATGGAGCAGGAGGAGCTGAGAAGATCGATTCATATAGCTTTGTGGGAAAAGATTCAATACCATTTGTATTTATTCATTTAGATCCCTGCTTATTATCGGTTAAGACAGCTAACTCTGTATACAAAACTCCCAAAAAGAATGAAAAGCCAATCATTTATAAGAAACCCCCCACTGGGCCCTTAACCCCAAATAACCGTGATTTAAAATGAAAAAAATACAGAATTTTTTTTCCCAAAACAACTTTGCTTCGTCTCTCAGCTTTGCTTTAAAACCCCCTTAAAAGATGATCCACATTTCTTTAGATGGGCATGCAGGTGAAGGGAAAGGGTATTGTAGATAACAGCTCTGTTCCTAGAGGAGTCTCCGTAAACGGCGGGAAGCAGAGGAAATCTCTGATCCCTGGCATTTAACCATATGTTTGCCGTGGGCCCTGAAACCCCACATAATCCAAAAGGGTTTTCCCCCGTTTTTTCCCTAATTTATCGGGGCTCCCAGTGACCTGGGGAATGTCTGACAATTAACCTGGAAATAAATCCCCGGGGTGTTCCCGAAAAAGGGAAACCCGTGGTCAGGGCACACTGTTGCGCCCTGATCGCTGCCTGTTTCATAAGACGGCCCTAAATTAGAAAAAAACCACATACATTTTAAAATTCTAATATATTACTAAATTTTTAAAAAAAAAGTTTTAAAAAAAAAATTTAAACCCATCATGGGATTAAAAAAAGTAAAAAAAACTTTAAAAAGTGTAGAAAAAAAATAAAAAAAAATAATCAAAAAATAGTTTAATAAAAAAGTTATTGTGCCTATATTAAACACACATAAAAAAAAAAAACTATACATATTTGGTATCTACATGACCATAACAACCTGTAGGTTTCATCTAACATGATGTTATTTACTGTAAATGTGAATAGTGTAAAAAAAAAAAAAACCCCCCAAAAAATAAATTTTAAAATTTTTTTAAAAAATTTTTTGTAAACTTAAATTTATTCCCCCCAAAAAAAAAAAAAGCTAAAACAAAATTCCCTACAACTGCGTCCAAATTGAAATATCAGTTTAAACTGCTAAATGCCAAAAAGTCAAAAGTACTTTTTAGGGCCCGGGACTTAAAGGGGAAAGTGGCAACAAAAATTTAAATTATTATTTTTTGTTTTTTTCCCTATCACTTTAAATATTTTTTTAATTAAAAATTTTTTAAAATCCTGCAGTTTTTTACTTTTTGGGCCACTAAACCCCAATAAAAGTCTGGACACTTCCTGTTTTGTAAAAAAAAAAGTCTCAGTTTCTGCTCATTAAACACACAAAGGGGGCAAATTGAAAGGAACACCAGGTGAAAGAAAACACAGGATCCACCCTTTCACAAGAGGAGATGTCACCTTTACCCTTTCCCCCTCCCTGCACAGTGACCCTTTTTTCCCCGTCACAAGCATGACTAGAAAACCTCCCTAGGATCAATGGGGCTGAGTCATTTTTAAGTCTCCTATGGGCCCTGAAAGCTTCCCGTAAAAACCTCTCTCGACTGCTGGGTTTTAAAACGGCGAAAACAAGGCCTAGTGGCCAAAGTGAAAACGCAAGACTTAAGAATTATTAAAAAAAAATTGAAAGTGTTTTTAAAAAATTTATAAAAAAAAAAACAAAAAATTCCTAAAAAATGTGTTTAACATAAAAATGGGACTTAACAATGACTCTTTTTGATGATACATTCCCTTTAAGGAGTTAAAACATGCTACCAGCAGATCAATATGTTCAGTGTGAAAGGGTCCCTCTAAATGACCCTGAAGCTTTACATGGCACCTTTGAAAGCACTGGTTGTCTATTGATGGGCTTTGGGGGTCTTTATCATCACACTACTTGTCCTATAGAGACGTCACTGTATTCCTGAAACTTGCTAATTAGTAGAAGCATGCCTCTTTATGCTCAGATTTACTATCATACAGGCACAATTATAACTTTACGCTAGGGTTTAGTTGAGGTTGGTGCGTGGGTCCCCGTGGTTTGCTGCCCTCTCATGGGGCCCGTTTTTGGAGTTTTGTTCAGATGCTCTAAGACGGAAAACCTTTTACTTTAAATTTTGGGAGTGGACTTTTTCAAGCACCAGCCAGACCCGAAGGTTTAGTCTGTTGGTTCAGGCTTATGCCCTAATTATATCCAAGCCTGCCAAATATACACACCGTGTGTGCTCGCTGTAACCTCCGGTTATACAATGGACTAAGGGGCATTGAACTGAGTCAATAGCTCTCAACCAACCTCTGTTGATGACTTCCATAAGAGTCCAGGAAATATTTTCACTCACACCCTCCCTCTGAACGGGTGAACTTTAAACATTAACTCATTTTATGTGTGATGACCTCCAAAAAGCACTTGAGAAAATGAAAGTTTAAAAAGCTTTCTTAGGGTAAAGTTTAAAATACAGCAGCTATAATTTTTAAAAACATCTTGAACATCTGATGTTGTTAGGGGAATTTCTATTGGGAAAATGCGGCGTTACATGGCATGCATTCATGTCGATGGGCAATCGTGATACTGGACAGGTCCAGGTCCACCAGAGCAGCAGGTCTCTGCTTTGACTTTGAGCAGTTAGAAATTTGGAACAATCCTCTAGATGTTTTATACCCCAAATAAAATAAGTACCCTTGGGTACTGGGGTCCCTATCGCTCTCCCGAGTGTCGAATTTAGAAAATATGTACATCCCCCTTAGGGTTGTCTCACCTTGCTTTTTCATGCTTCCTGTCTCTTCTTGGTCAGGCTGGGTTTTACAGCATGATTTGCATATCACCCCATCACCTCTTCTAATTGCATGACATAGAGCGGAGATCTTATCTTGAGCTCTGAAGCTCTCTGTCTAAAGTAACAAAAGTAAAATTTAATCTCCCTTTTTTTGTTAAGAGAAATCACTTTTTTGTGTGGTGACCTCACTTCCCTTTAGATAAAAAAAAAACGTGGAGAGAGCAGGGGAGAGCAGGACGGTAACCAGAGAAACCGGTGTGCACTCGGAGCAGATACAATCTTTATTATTTAAAAAAATAAGCCAAATAAATAAAGCAATATATTTGGAAAAAAAATTCATTTACTGTTCCCTAAAAGTTGAAAGCTAATATTTGTAGTGAGACAACCTCTTTAAAATGATTGCTAGAACTTTGAATAGAGCCGTTCCTCCTTTCTTCCTAAGAGAAATGTGTAATTAAACTTATACCATTGTGTGCTTACATTGTCTGACACTCAGATAATATAGACACACATCCCATTAACAAGGGGAATAGTGATGCCCAGTGGTTAGTTTTTTCATTGATTTCCAGCAGTCCCAGTACGACTATGCCTTTATTGCGCCAAAAAAACTGTTTATGCCCTATTCTGTATATAAATGAACTGTAGTGCACCAAAACGAGGGCGAATATATTTTAATCCCTAAAAAAACCCTCAAATACTAGCGACGATCATAGGGCCCCAAATTTGTAATGCACCTGGGTAGGGGATTAATTTTTAAAATGCAAGGTATAACCAACGCCAGATTTTTGAAAGGTTTTTACATTCAGCCGCACTTTCCACTGATTTTAAAGGCCTTAAACTTTGTGCAGTTGCCCGTTTTTTGGGCACGCGCCCAAAAAGTTTTCCCACAATTTGTTACATAAGAGAGAGGGAGCAGTAAAAAGTTCTAGTTCATTAGAAACTCGAAAATTAGTGTGTTCGGTTCAAAGTTCATTCGAACTAGAAACCCAAAACCCCATTAAAGTCAATGGGAGATGTTCTGGTTAATTTTTTATACCCATCAGGTGAGGAGAAGCTGGAATTACCATCCATAACAGTAAACTGGATACGTGGAACAACTTAGTGAAGAATATTTGGCTCTAAGAGTGACAGAAAAAAATTCACAGGCTAAAATACTTCATTCCTTTCAATGGCTAACTGAAAAGATGAGGACAGCTTGCAAGCAGGGGCGGAGCTATAGGAGGTGCAGCAGTAGCAGCTGCTACAGGGCCCTGCCTCCTGAGGGGGCTCAAAAGCCCCTTTGACACATAGGAGATTGGAGACGGTGTGTTATACAATTACTGAACCCCCAAAACTGAGTATGATTTAGCAAATCCAAGCACTCTGTATAATATATATCTATGTATATGAGAGTTAGGCATTATGTGAGCCTGCAAATGTTGCCAAATAACAGCTTCTGGGTGTGGGAAAGATGCAGCCAGCAATACCAAACTCCCTAACTATTCATGTCTATGGAGAGGAATATGCTATCTAAGAGCCATCTGTACAGTACAGAGATTGAGCTGAAAATGGAGTTCACAAGGCAATACAGTGAAATATATGTAACGTGATTTTAGCAGCCAATGAGAGCCCTACACCTCTGCGAAGATGTTTTTGACACTTCTCTATGCTCTGCACTGATTGGATGGCCGCCAAAAGTGCAGAAAGCCGCTGAAAACGAAACTGAAAATGGCGTTTCGAACTAGAACTTTATAAATGAGCAGTAAAATTTTGGTTCAAGTTTAAAAGTGAGAATTTTACTAGAATTTTTTCTAAAAGTTCGATCAACACTAGTTAGATATATAAGTATTTAAATGAAACAGAGAGCAGATGGTTTCTATTTTTTTTTATTTATATTTTACACCTTCCCTGATGATATCAGTTTACAATTTCAAAAAAATGGAGGCTTGACAGCCAGGTATATATTTCCACCCTTTTTTAAGGGTGTTTGTACATATATTTAATAATTGTGGGCATCAAAACCTCTTCTAAACGCAGGCTGAGTACTCCAGGACTGAATAACCATCAGTAAAATTTATCGAATAGTGGCATTATGTGTGTATATGCTGTTTAAACTGTAAAGAAAACATGGAAGCAATGATCTGGAAATCTCTCATAGACTTTTTATTCACAACAAAACACAGGACACAGATCAGAAGGTGAAAGTCAGACATTTTTCCATTTCATTTGAAAAAATAAACTTCTTTAGAAATTGATGGCAGCGACACATCTCATAAAAGTTGGGAAAGTGCCATGTCTACCATCGTGTAGCCTCCCTTCGTTTTACAACACTGTAAATATCTGGGAAGTGAAGAGATTGCTGGAGTTTTGGGAGAGGAATGTTGTAGGATTCTCGCTAGGAAACACTTCAGGGTCTTCGTTGCTGGATTTTTCATATCATAATGCACCAAATGTTTTCTGTTGGTAAAAGGTCTGGACTACAGGCGGCTAGTTCAGCACCCAGACTCCTCTTCTGGAAGCCATGTTGTTCTAGTGAATGCATCATGTTGTTTATTTTTGTTTTCCTGAAATTTTACCAGACCTTTCCTGAAAGATACATTGTCTGGATGGGAGAATTTTCTAAAACTCTCTGTACGCTCAGCTTTTGAAGTCCTTTCAAGAGTGAAAGCCGCCCTTTCCAAGGCCTAATCAATACATCCCAAACAGAGATGCGGGTTTTTTAAAAACTGTTTTTTAAAAACCAGATGGACGGTTCCTCCTCTCTCGAGTCCACAGGACAAGGTTTTCCATGGTTTCTATAGAGAATGTAAAATTTTGATTTATCCTACCATGGAAAAGTGTTCTATATTGCTTCAGACTATTTTAATAGGTTTGGCCAGAGAAGACACATCTTTCGGATTGGATTATTGCTTTTTGACTTAAAAAGCTTTAATGTACATTTGTCTTTTGCAAAAATAATATTTGCATAACCGAATTATTCCTGTTTTTATTGCAGTACCGAATGAGGGCCCCTAAGTCACGAGCATCCAATATTGACTTTTGGCCTTTTTTAAATGTTTCTTAAAACTCTAATTTTTTAAAGATGTTATGTTTGTGAAACGGAAAAATTCGAAAATTAAAGGGTGAGGAACATTTTTCTGAAATTGTAGACACAGTTTTTCACAGATTGGTGAACCTATGACTATCCTCGCTTCTGAGAGACTCTGCCTCTCTATCATGGTCTTTCTATACACAGTTATGTAGCCTTTTATTAAACCCCTGCCCCAAACTTTTTTGTACGAGTGGCCGTCAATTTCTAACTTGGTAAATTTTCACAGATAAAATAGAAAAAAGTCTAACTTTCAACTTCAATTCTGTGTTGTGTTGTGAATATGTTATAGCTGTCGGAGATTTCCAATTCATTGAATTTTCATCCCAACTTTATTGGAAATTGGGATTCTGTGTGGATTCGTGTATTTACGAATAATCCAAACAAGATGGCACAACATATCTTTTACTACTCAAACCTGATAATTTGCTACACTTGTATCCTGTACTGGCAATCCTCTTTAAAAAACAGTTTGTAAAAAAACCTTTAAACCCCCTTCCGACGGACGGCAAAAATAGGGCTCAAAAATTTTTTTTCCCCCCCGCCTTCTAAACTATAACTTTTTTATTTTTTCCACCTCATAGATCTGGGGGCTTTTTTTTGGGGGACAAGATTTACTTCAAGGGTTTTTTTTTCATTTTACTATGAAATACTGGGGAACGGCAAAAATTTTCAAAGGGGGCAAAAGTGAAAAAAAACTTGCGCCATGTTTGGGGAGTTTTTTTAATGGGTTTTTTTTGATAAAAATGGGTTTTATCGTATTACAGGTTGATACGCATCCCCCAATCCCAAACAATAGGTTTCCGTTATGTTTTGGTACGTAAAAAAATTCCCAAACATTTTCTTTTTTGAAATTTGGCCGCGGCTCTTTTTAGCGACCAAAAATTTTTTTGTACTAACCCCTACGGCGTCAGTGAGGGTTTTGTTGTGGGCTAAGTGTACTTATTATTGCTAGCAGTTTTGGAAAACGCATGCGACTTATGGAGTAAAATTACAAAAAAAACGCAATTTTCCCGTTTGGAATTTTTTTTTCTTCACGGTTCAGTGTACGGGATAAAGAGTTATTTTTTAAAAATGGGATTTTTTCGGCACATTGCACACGTAGGCACATAGTTTATCTTTAAAAGTATTTAAATGCGCCTAACCATATTGTAAAATGGAAATGTGCCTAACACATTACATTTGTAAGATGTGTTTTGGGGGTGCACGTGCATCATTTTTAGGGCATTATGTTTAAGAAAGGTATACCTGCGCCAGATTTTTGATAGGGTGGATTTCGGGCACGTTAACTTATTTAAGGCAAAAAAGAGAGCACCGCCTTTTGGACATCTCGCCCTAAGTCTTTACAGGTTTCGGTGTTGTTATATGTTACTGAGAATGTTTACATTTGCTGACAGTAATCAGAGATTTAGGAAAAAGTGCAAACTGAAACAAAAAGGGGTTTTGTAGAAAACTATTACAGGAAGATCTTTGTTGCCCTAGCAAGCAATCAGAGTGCTACCAACCCCAACAGATTGCACTTTTATTTTTCCAGAGCACTAATGATATAAAAGCTGGGGCTTTTTTGGTTGCTGCGGGCTCTGTTTGGGTTGCTGCGGGCCTGATTGGTTCTGCGGGCTTTGTTTGGTTGTGCGGGTCGTTTGGGTTGCTGGGGCTCTGATTGGTTGCTGCGGGTTTGATGGTTGCGGGGGCTCTGTTTGGTTGCGGCGGGGCTTTTTTTGGTTGCGGGGGGCTTGATTGGTTCTGCGGGCTCTGTTTGGTTGGGGGGGGCTCTGATTGGTTGCTGCGGGCTTGTTTGGTTGCTGCGGGCTTGTTTTGGTTGCGGCGGGCTCTGCTTGGTTGCGGCGGGCTCTGATTGGTTGCGGCGGGTTTGGGTTTGGGTTGCGGGGGCTCTGGTTTTTTTGGGCGTCTTTTGGTTGCTGGGGGCTCTGATTGGTTTGCTGGGGGCTCTGATTGGTTGCTGGGGCTCTGTTTGGGTTCCCGGGGTCTGTTTGGTTGCTGCGGGTTGGTGGTTTTGCGGGGGGCTCTGGTTGGTTGCGGCGGGCTTGGTTGGTTGCGGGGGGGCTCGATGGTTCGCGGGTTTGGGTTGGTTCTCGGGTTTGGGTTGTTCTGCGGGCTTGATTGGTTCTGGGGCTCATTTTGCTCCTTATTTTTTCCCTCTATTTTTCCCTCTTTTTTTCCCTTTTTTTTTGGGGGGGGGGCTTTTTTCCTTTTTTTCCTCTATTTTTTTCTCTTTTTTTTCCTTTCTTTTTTCCTTTTTTTTCCCCCCCCCCCCCCCCCCCCCCCCCCCCCCCCCCCCCCTCTTTTTCCTCCCCCCCCCGGCTCTGTTTTTTGGGTTGCTGGGGCATGTTGGGTTGCTGCGGGCTCTGGTTGGTTGCTGCGGGCCGGGTTGGTTGCTATGGCAACAAAGACAGTCTTATGCTGAACTTTTCAACTAATCCCAAGTACTTAGAAAGTGACATAACATTCATTGCTATAAAACGGAAAATCTTTTGGCGATCCGGATAGATGAACGTGACTTAAGTAGTTGAACTCCTTTGTCTGAATAACCTCGTATGTTCCTCACACGGGGACTCCATCCCGATTCTTTACCACTTTCCCAAAACCTTTATGAAAAACTGGGAAACAGATGCCCGAGTAGAACTCGAAAGATGGCACAATGCATGTTATTCTCTGCTAATGACTCCATTGTCCATGACTACAATAAAGTGGGGCGAATCTGTTTGGAGATTGGGTTGCCGGATCAGACACACAAAGGCAGATGTGATATATAAATGCCGCTGGTTGTCGGCCACTGCAGCCAACGCTCTTTGGCGCTAGACTTTTGGTGCGCACTTGTCTTGTTTTGCTTTGTGTGTATTTTGTGAGTTTTTTTATTTTTTTTATTTCTTTGGTTGCTTTGCAAATGTTAGGTAAGGAAATCCAGAAACAGACATTGTTGGCATTATTTGGAAAAAGCAGCAGCTATTCCCATCTCGGACATTTAATGGGATCCCATCATATTGCATATGCTATCTGATCTGCAGGCCCCATGTTATAAGGAGTTCAGCAGATTGATTTTTAGCTGTGTAGGGAAGAGGGTGTGTTTTACTCATTTAAACATCTGATTATTCTGGGTATATGAGTCCAGTAGGCGGGGTTATCAGTGATTTGACAGCTTTTCTTGTATCAGTGTGCATGTTTAATAGATGTTTTTTATCATCTTTGGAAATTGGGGGGTCTATTATGCCATACTTTGTTTGTTTTTATTTTTTACTTCTGCCAGCCAGATGCCAAAAGATCTTCTGACTAATAGACCCCTATGGAGATTTTGAAATTGCAGCAGGGGCTTTCCAATTAGATTCAAAAAGGGGTGGGGGAGGGGAACTAAACTGAAGCCTGATTTCCTCTTGTAACACAAAATTAAAAATTTGTTTCCTTTAAAAAACCCCTTTAAAAAGGGGTGATCGTTCCCTTTGTTCGGCGATTCTACGCTCTCACTTCTCAAATTTGAAAATCAGGGGGGTTACTTCCCCTTCAGCTGGTGCATTCCCCCCCTTACTGTTCTGCTGGCCCCGAGACTCAGCCCCCCCCCCCCCCCCGCCTTTTAGCCACATGTCACTGTGTCTCTCCCTATAGTCTTATTTTTTAAGAGCTGTAACTACCACAGGGTGCATTCAATCTAGACTCTTCTCTCAAGTGGAGATTTGTTTCAGTTGAACCGCTTTCTATGAAGGGGACAATCTCCCTTTTATGCAGGAAGAGAGCACCGGACACAAAATGGCTTTTTTTGTTGTAAACTGCTGCAGTGTGTTTCTGCTAGGGGTGCAGAAGGGAAATTGAAAGGCCCCTAACTCTGAGTCAGAAGGCAGGGATCGACACACAAATTGTCTGTTTTCCCGTTTTTAGAAGCCCCCAGTGTTGTTTTTGTTTCTTCTGGCTGTGCAGAGTGAAAAGTGCCATCCCCACTTATGAAAGGAGGAATGCAAGCTCCCCTGAATACGGCCCGGCAGGGGGGCGAACAGAATGTAAATTAGCTCTCAGTAGTGAAATGCAAGGAGGGGATCCGCCGGGCGGGGGGTCGTGAAAAAGAAAAGAAGTTAAAAAACTGTGAAACAAAAAGCTTTGTAATGACATCTAATTGCAAAATTTCTTGTTTTCACTGTCCCTTATTTGAAAACCCTTTTAAGAAATGAAAAAGCCCCTTTTAAACCGAACGCCCCAAAAAGTAGTTAATGACCAGAAAAATTTTTTAGTTTTTTGCCTCCCCGCGTTTCAACAGTTTTTAACTTTTTTATTTTTTCAATGAGGCCTCGTTTTATTCGAAATGAGTAGTAGTTTATAAGAGGATAGTTAAAGTTCACTTCTAAATAATTGCAGAATTTTTTTTAAATTCCCCTAAAAAATGTTGTTGTTTTTTTTGTTTGTTTAAAATTATTTTTATACCATTCACATTTCACAAATTAATAACTTTTTAGATTATTCACAGGATTACGGTCGTGTGGATACCTAATATGTGTAGGGTTTTTTGTGTGTGTAATGTATGCACAATTATTTTTTATTAAATATTTCTTTTTATTTTATTTATTTTTATTTTTTCTTGCACCTTTTTATGGTTTTTTATATTTTTTTTTTAAATCCCATGAGGGGAGAACTGTTCTTTTCTTGATTCTTTTCTTGTACCATAAGACGCCAGATCTGTCCCCTGAAGAGTGTGGGCAAACGGAAACAGTATGCTGTCGGGGGTTTTTGGTCCTATGAAGAACAGTGTGGGATCATTGTGCTTTAGGCACAAGATCTAGACAGAGTTGTCCTTTTCGGGACAGCTACCCTGAATCTCCCTTACTTATAGGGCCCTACAGGTCGAGTAGGGGTTACTAGGGTTTGTCTCCTGTTCCATTTCACATTGAGCCTACACTACACAAAAATTGTGCTTGTTTTGGGAATTGTGCATGGTTATACGGAGTAGGTGTTTAGAACAAGATTTCAGTAAATAAATATATATATATATTGTGGGAATGTAGCTTCGGGGTTGCAAAAACACACTGTCCTTGGCGTACGTTTAAAGTCTCTTGGCCTTTATTTAACCACGGTTTACACAACAAACAGAAAAGGCTATCAAGCTTTACTTCACCGAGATCAGAAACCTCTGTGACACATATCGGCCATCCAAATCGGCACCTAGGGCCATATATATATATATATATATATATAATATATTATAATTTAAAAAGTTAAAAACAATAAAAAAAACGGGCTATCACGCCCACAAGGGTATTTGATAAAACACTAATCCTTTTGGGATATTTATTATTTTAAAAAAATTGAGTCATAAAAAAACACTCTACATAAAAAATTTAAAGCTTCTCGCGGGACCCCGCCTTCATCAAAAAGTGATAGTTTGAATTCCCCCTTTTGGCGGGCTTTTATTTTCATTTTTTAAAAATCAATCAGTTAATTGTCAATACCTCCTCGTTAAATTGATTGAAATCTTGTTGCACTGCCACTAGACATTTAAAAGCTTACAAGATGTGAAAAGATCCATAATAAAATTTTCCTGGCGAATACTATTGTTATATATGTGTTATTTGTATTAAATAGTAAGAATTGCCGCGGTTTTTATAATCATATTTGTGTGTTTCTATCGACCCGCTGGCCTCATATATTTGTATTTGAAAAAGCTAATGGCATACGTACGAGCAGTTTTGCCGATGTTATTAAAATGCATTTCTCCACTAGATGCCAAAATATTATTTGTATGAATGGTGATCTTATTTCTTTGTTAACACCTATGTTGGACCTCTCTTGGTTCCTGGATCTTTCACCATCATTTATGTCTCTTACAAATATGTGTCTTAGATATATGCCGATCTAGTATTGATGATAGATGCGCCCGCTGCTGGTATGTAAATCAGGCGTACATTGTATTTGCGTATCAATAATCTATGTGCCCAATGTTGCTGTATTGGTTGGACAATCCCCATTGTTGTGATCTTTCTGTATATTATGGTTACTGATTGGCTTCTGAACGATGTTGAAATGACCTGGCCTCCATGATCTTGACATTATGGGTACTTCTTCTCTATATAGTCTACAGCAGTATTCTATCGTGCACGATATATCCTGACGTGGGGATCTCAGACTGCTCTAATCCCGATGTAAGTATGTAACGTTCATACCAATTCTGTTCAAGCTGAATAGACTAATATAACCATGGATATGAATAAATAAATAAATAAATAAAACGCCAAGCTTATTCAGTTGGCAATTAAAAACTTGCATATATCTATTCTTAAAAATTGAACCCGTTTGGGTGTGGAACAAAGTTCTATATTATCGGACACCTCAGAGAGTGTTTGGTGAGGGAAGATGATGTGTTATATTATGTTGTGTGTTAATTTGGAGAACAAGAACTCTATTTTCTATATCCCATGTATAGGACAATAGATCCAGACATGGAATAAATGTCTGGACTTATTGAGGATAGAGATCAATGGCATGACCGGTATTGACTTAACTCATACCAATGATGTCAAAAAAACTATATCGAACGAATAGTGTGAAACCCTATATGTAGTTGGACTAGTTCCGGATTAATTCCACTACTTCATTGAGTCCCTGTGGAGAGATGGTTTTTAATGTGTACATCCAAAACAACTCTCTTTTTTGAAGTTGTTGAAATCTGTTGGGGTGATCTTCTGAAACTCTGTCAATAGGTGTGATTCTAAGGTCTCTGAAATTCTGTTGATGTACCTCTTTGAAGTGATTGGATACACCTTGTTTGATGTCCCCCTTTTTAATACTGCACCTATGTCCATTAAGACGTATGTTCAGTGGACATGTAGTGCGACCTACATATTGAATATTGCATGTGCACTGGATCACATAGATTACATAATTCGATTTACAGGACAAGGTGAACTTGATCTGGAATTTTTCTTTCGTCACCGTTGATTCAATATGTTTGGTGCTAACAATACTACGGCAACATAGGCACCCCGGAGCTTTGCATTGAACACTACCCATATTAGTGGCCGATTTATTTTTGCCTAATGTATCTTTCTTTATTATTCTGCTTGGTGCTAGGATACCTTTTAAATTAGGTGCCCTCTTGTATATAATGGAGGTGCTCTCAGGGTTTATTTTATTTATGTATTTATGTATATCGAGAAAAAGAGAAAATTGATCTAACTTGTTGTTTGTGGGACAAAAGTATAATCCCTTGCCAAGCAATCCCATTTCACCTTCTGTGAGGACGTGACCAGATAAATTGAACACCCCATTGTCGCCCAAGTTATAAGTGATAGGGCTCTTATTTAATCCAGATGACGCAAGCAGTCTTTCTTTCCTGCGGGCCCCTCCTCTATTACAACTACTGAAGGATGCATACACAAAAACCGGTGTCCTATCACAAAAAGAGTGCCTGACTTAGTCTGCTCATATTACAACTGAAAAAGAAAAAAATTCATTAGATTGTGCACTGATTACACAATATAACACCTCCTATAAAAAAATCAAAGGAGTTTTGCACAAACATTGGCACCTTATTCTGCAGGATCCTATTTTAAATAAGATCATCACTGAGAAACCCTCAATCATCTCTAAGAGGTCCCCTAATTTAAAAGGTATACTGTCACCAAGCAGAATAAATAAAGAAAGAAAACATTAGGCAAAAATAAAATCGGCCACTTATTATGGGTAGTGTTCAATGCAAAGCTCCGGTAGTGGTGCTATGTTGCCGTGGTATCTGTTGTGCACCAAACATATTGAATCAACGTGACGAAAGAATAAATTCCAATCAAGTTCACCATTGTGTCCTGATTAAAGACGATTTATGTAATGTTATGTAAATCCAGTGCAGTATGCAATATTCAATATGTAGGTCGACTAACATGTCTCTGAAACATACGTTCTTAATGGACATAGTGCATAGCCATTAATAAAGGGGGTGACATCAAACCAAGGGGTATCCAATCACTTCAGAAGAGGCACATCAACAGATTTTCAGAGACTTTGAATCACACCTATTGACAGAGTTTTCAGATGATCACCCCGATTAGTATTTCAACAACTTCAAAAAGAAGAGAGTGTTTTGATGTACACATTAAAAACCTTCTCTCCACAGGGACTCAATGAAGTAGTGGAAAGTAATCCGGATCTAGGCACAAATTACATATAAGGGTTTCACATATTCGTTCGATTATAGTTTTTTTTGACCTCATTGTGTTTGAGTTTATGTCTATACTGTCAGTGCCATTGTTCTCTATCTCAATAGTCCAGACATTATTTTTTTATTCCATGTCTGGATTCTATGATGATATAGTGCTTGTCGTAGGTGTACACATGATATCTCCGTTAGGTAGCGTTTCTCATTGCCCACGGACTTCTCGTCCCGTCTCCGCGTCCTGGACGGTTAGCTTGTTCTTTAGGGTGGTGTTTTGGTGTTGGTCGTTGTCCTTATACATGGGTCATAGAAAATAGAGTTACTGTCTCCAATAACACAGCAATCATAATATAAACACATCATGTTCCTCATCCAAACACTCTCTGAGGTGTGTCCGATAATAGATGACTTTGTTCCGCACACCCGCAAAGGGTTTCAATGGTTTTTAGAATAGATATATGCAAGTATTACTTGCCAAAGCTGAATAAGCTTGGCGTTTTATTTTACTTTATTTTATTGTTTTCGATCCATGGTTTATAATTAGTCTAATCAGCTGAACGCATGAATTGGTATCGATGAACGTACGATACTTACATGGGATTAGTGCAGTCTGAGATCCCCACGTCAGGATATATCTGATTGCTCGATAGAATACTGCTGTAGACTATTATAGAGAAAGCAAGTACCGAAATGTCAAGATCATGGAACGGCCAGGTCATTTCAACATCGTTCAGAAGCCAATCAGTAACCATAATATACAGAAGATCACAACAATGGGATTTCAACAATACACGCATCATTGGGCAACATAGATTAATTGATACGCAAATACAATGTACGCCTGATTTACATACCAGCAGCTGGCGCGCTTCTATCATAATACTAGATCGGCATAATCTAAGACACATATGGTAAATGAGACAGAAATGTTGGTGAAGAAGATCAGGAACAAGAGAGGTACAAACATAGGTGTTAACAAAGAATAAGTTCAACAATTCATACAAATAATTTTTTGGCATCTAGTGGAGAAATGTCATTTTGTTAATACATCGTGCAAAAACTGCTCGTACGTATGACATTTAGCTTTTTCAAATACAAATATACGAGGCCAGCGGGTCGATAGAAACACACAAATATGATTATAAAAACCGCGGCAATTCTTACTATTTAATATAAATAACACATATATAACAATAGTATTCGCCAGGTTAATGTTATTATGGATCTTTTCACGTCTTGATAAGCTCTTTAAATGTCTAGTGGCCAGCAGTGCAACAGGAGATTTCATTAGACTATGTTAACCGAGGAGGATGATTGATCAATTAAACTGGATTATTATGTTAATGAGAAGTATAAAAGCCCGCATAAGGGCAGATTCAAACTATCCCTCTGATGAAGCGAGGTGGTTCTGTTGTACCGCGAGAAACGCGTTAAAGTTTTAAGTAGAGTGTTTTTATATGACTCAATCTTTTAACACTAATAAACTTTCCTCAAAAGGATTAGTGTTTTATCGTAATATCCTTGTCGAGCGTGATAGTCGTAATTTTTATTGTATTTTTAATAATATTATTGTTTACCGTCCTTTGAGCGTGCAAGCACACGGGTCCACGGACACATGGCTGCCAAAGACGAGGAGGAAGAATATAAGGAGAGACTATGCGAGCTTGGAGAGTTGTGCCTCATTTTTTGCACAACTCCAGAGGTAAGCGCAACTTGTCGATTACGCAACGCACCGGACTGTACATACATATTTCACTATTGTGCGCTGTCTCCTTTTTTTCTTCTCTAATTTTTTAATATATATATATATATTAATATTTATTTTTATTTATATATATTCAT
Organism: Phyllomedusa bahiana; assembly: GCA_025379985.1. Taxonomy (NCBI): domain Eukaryota; kingdom Metazoa; phylum Chordata; class Amphibia; order Anura; family Hylidae; genus Phyllomedusa; species Phyllomedusa bahiana. Next base: position 31,051 of record JAODAL010028885.1, on the reverse strand, counting down.
ATTATATTATTATATATATATTATTCATATATATATATGTTATAGTATTTATATATATACTTCTTATATATATTATATTTAATATATATATATTTACGCATATTATAGCAGTATATATATATATATTATTATATAAATATAATATTTTATATATATATATTTATATATATATATGATTTATAGGATTATAGCATATAGAATAATTATTTTAATATACATACTCACCGGCCACTTTATTGTGGGTACACTGTCCTGTCCGCAACTGTCGTTATCACTTTATTTCTAATCTGCCAATTACATGGCGGCAACTCAGTGCAATTTAGGGAATGTAGGACATGTCAAGACAATCTCCTGCAGTTCAAAACCGAGCATCAGTTTGGGGAAGAAGAAGGTGATTTGTGTGCTTTGAACGTGGCATGGTTGTTGGGTGCCATCGAAGGGGTGGTATGAGTATTCAGAATCTGCTGATTCCTGGGATTTTCACGCACAGAACCATCCTTTCTAGGTTTACAGAGAAGTCATGGTCCGAAAAAGAAAAAAATCCAGTGAGCGGCAGTCCTTGGTGGGCGGAAAAGCCTTGTTGATGCCAGAGGTCAAGGAGATAGGGCAGTACTGGTTTCTGAGCTTGATAGAATGGCAACTGATTGATCAAATAAGCCACCCGTTACAACAAAGGTAGGCAGAAGAGCATCTCTGAACGCACAGTACGGGCGACTCTTGAGGAGATGGGCTACAGCAGCAGAAGACCACCACCGGGGTGCCCACTCCCTTTCAGCTGATGAAGAACAGGAAACTGAGGCTCTACAATTTGCACCAAGCTCATCGAAATTGGACAGTAGAAGATTGGAAAACGTTGCCTTGTCTGTGAGTCTCGATTTTGCTGCGACTTTCGGGTTGGGTAGGGTCAGAATTTGGCCGTCAACATCATGAATGCAATGGAATCATCTGCCTTGTAACAACGGTTAGGATGGTGTGGTGGTTGGTGTCTATTGGTGTGTGGGAATGATTTTCTTGCACCTTCTTTGGGACCCTTCAGTACCAATTGAGCATCGTTGCAACACCTTGTGGAATCTATGCACGAAGAATTGAGGGCAGTTCTGAAGGCAAAAGGGGGTCCAACCCGTTACTAGCATGGGTTTGATTACCTAATAAAGTGGCCGAGTGAGTTATATTTTATATACTATATATATATATATAATATATATTGTGAGAAGGCACAAGGTGCCGTCTTGGATGGCTGATATCAGTATCTATCCATCCATCTATCTATCTACGTGTGTGTATGGATAGATACACACATACAGTCCCCAGGTTACAGATGGGATAGGGACTGTATGTTTGTTCTTAAGTGGAATTTGTATGTAAGTCAGAGCAGGTCGATTTATTAAAATGTGTTAACTCCAGCACAAAAGTTTCGTTTTTTTTTAATTTTGGATAGTGCAGTGAAGGGTTTTTACATTTGATTTGCTGTCTGTGCCCCTGTTAAGAGTTTTACTCATGGAACTGTGTGGGCATGCTGGAACTTTGACTGTTCCACGCTATTATCTGCTGTGGAACATGTGGATTTATAAGTGCCAGCACTGCCCCTTAAGTCTAGTCTGTTTGTATCTTGGGCGATCAGGTGTAAGTCTAAAACGGTGTAAGTTGGGGAAGTGTGTGTGTGGTGTCCGGGTCGATGTGTGTGTGTGTGTGTGTGTGTGTGTGTGTATAGTTATATATATATATACCTTTTAGATTGTATTCATTAAAAGTTATATTTTAGATACACCCATATTTTTAGCTTTTTCTCATAATTGTTTGGTGTTTATCAGGGACGATATAACGTTTTTTTTCCCTTTCTTTGCGTTTTATTTGAAACTACCACTCCAATCATGCCCACTGGGTCTAGAGTATATAAATGCATGATGGGAGATGTAGTTTCCCAAAAGCTGGAGAACCGCAGTTTGCAGACCACTGACCTAGTGTAAACCAAACCTTAGTCATGGAATGCGAATCCTCTATTACGTATTGGCCTTCTTCACGATAGGTGCCACACATTGGGTTGGCAGAGGGAGGAAGGGGACTTTAGGATTATCACACTTTCCGCTAGTGAAAGTCTTCTTACATTTAATGTAATTTGTAGTCTTAGGTGTTAAATCGTCTAAAGTATACCGTAAGCAGCGCATGGATCTGAGTTTTACCGCAGGTCGCGGTGAGCGAATGTAGTTTATTTGTAGCCAGTGACATATGCCATGCATACATTCCTCAGCGTCTGGGGTAATGAATGGCTTCCTCATACCGGAGAATCTCCTAGCAGACGTATTGATATTAATAAGGCCATTCTCTATATTTGATTTAAATGCTGCATCCTTTTTTTCCATTGACGTGTGGATAGCGTTCGCTGCTTGAGTCTTCGACACCCCAGACTGCATACAGCTATCTGACCACACAGCTCACTTAAATATTTAGAGTCAGGAGGGAGATTATAGCATTGACCTAGGCCTGTCTGCTGCTAATTCCAAATACCTCTTCAAGTCATCTGACGGAGAAACCAATTCTTGTAAATGGAATGAGATGGCAAACAAAAATACACTTACCGTACTGTGCATTAGTCTTCTCGGATAATATGCGTCGTCTTCATTTGTTTATTTTATATTTTAACTTAAAGGTTCTTTGCGCATTTGTTGGCCTAATAATATGGTACTTGAACGTGATTTTATAGAGAACCCGTCACGTCTCCTGTTTTTAGTAAACCCTTGTGTTTCCTGTGAAATAACAATCCTGGAGCCTTTTCTCTTATATCCCTGGGTTGTGCTGTTCCTCTGTTATCCCTCCTAGAAATCTATTACCGAATCTGTCAGCTGGGCGTTACCCTTCCAGTTTCAAAAGGGGCGTGTCCCTGCCCACACTGACTATATCAGACTGTACAGAGACACACCCACAATTACTAACACACTTTTGACAGATTGACAAGGAATTTCTAGGAGGAGTAACAGGGGAACTACGCAACATAGAGAATTGAGGAAAGATGCTCCAGAATTGTTATTTCACCGGGAATACAAGAATTTACTCGACATGTCAGAAATTACCACTGGTTGTCTTCAAAGGGGTTTACTCCATTTGGCTGTTTTCACAGAGACTTCTTTTCACAGCAAACATTGAGTTTTATGGCATATTGCTAATATATACCATCAAAGTCTGATAGGTGTGAATCCCAAAGGTGGGACCCGCACCTATCTCTGGAGCACCCCCCCCCCACCCGAAAGATAAGTTTCGTAATGAAGAACTGGTTGGATTTGGAACTCCCATAGAACAGAATGGAGAGTCGTGTGCAAGTTTTACTGGCAGTCCCAAAGGTAGGACCCGCAGCTATCTGACTTTAATGGCTAATCATAGCCATATGCCATTAAACTCTGATGGGATCACCCCTTAAAGGAGTTGTCTCACCATGCTGTTTCACAGAGCCACAGTTAGCTTCAGACTCACACTTCGTGGTCAGGCTGTGGGTGTTTCTATAGCAGTTATTGGCATATCAGCTCTGCTATTCCTAGTTATTCCTTTTAGGGCTTGTCCCCACTGCACGGGGTTTTCACTCGGTTTTTCAGACGGTTTTCGGTTTTGAAAACCATCTGTAAACTGGGTGACAACTTTTAAAATGGACATCAATGGAAAACCCGTGTACTGCACGGATTTTCTGCCGGGCGGTTTCTTAGACCACCGGTGGTCCGACAAACATTGATCATGTTCATTCTTCTGCCCGGATTTCAGGCGAAATATGAATATGTGTATGTGAAGGGGGAGGGCTTCATTTCGCAAACTGCGGAGAAAAGCTGTCCCCCTGCGGCCGTGTGCATGGCCCGAAAACAGTGCAAATACCGTTTGGGATTTCCAACCAGTATTTGCACTGTGCCGTGTGAACGGCCCCTTAGTGTTAGATGAGTGCTGGAGATTCATAATATGTAATGCACAACGCTAGAGAGCTCTAAGTGTTAAAACCTATCATTAACTTAGGTAAACAAGCTCCTGTGCTAGAGGTATGACTCATCAGGGAGTGACTCATTGTGGTCAGACTGACTGAGGGCAGGCTGGATCAATCGGATAAGAGAGAGCAGAGAGAGGTGGTTGGTAACCAAGAGAAACTTGTGTAGGCTAGCAGTAGATAAAATCTCCTTTGTCTCCTTAACAAAGCAAAATCAAAACAGCAATGCATTTAGTAATCGTCTTCATTTACCTTTCCCTACATGTTAAAAGCCAGTCATTGTAGTGAGAAAACCCCTTTAAAGGGTATTCGTGATATACTTACATGTGAACGCATACAAGAATTAGAAAACATAATGTCACACCTAAAATAATGCTATATGTAAATATATATTTATTTATTTAATTTATTTATTTTTCACAGTTTTATGTCATGTTAGTGGAGCTGACATCCAATTCTTCTCCTCAGTGTAGGAGATACTTTGTAGGAATTTGCACCAAGCCCATAGAAAGGAAGAAGAAGCGCCAGCTGCGCACATTTACACCAAGCCAGATCTAGTGCAAATGATGATTCTATAAATAAGGTGTGACTCAGGAAGCAGGTCATTAGGCTGAACAATAAAAATTAATTATATATAAAGCACGCTAAATGTCACCCCAGTGTGTGCGGGGTCCCTACTGAGCATTGTGATTCACCTATCGCGCTCATTGTGCAGTCCAATTTACTATCAGTATGTTATAAAGCAGGGGGAGCTGAGCAGATTGATATAGTGTATAGTTAGGAAGAGATTCTATATGGCTTGTAACACACTGATTGAAATCTCACTGAATAGTTCTAATTGGGGATTGCCATGTGGTTTTGTTAGTAAGTTTATGTACGGATTGCTGCCAATCATTAAAGAAGTTGTCTCCCTACAGAGTTTTACAGAATGCATGAATGAAATACTCTGTCACTTCCTGGTTCAGACTGACTCATTTGCATACAGCTCCCTGCTCCGTGCTTTCAGTTGCTAATTAGATCAGATTAGCTAAGAAGCTTTTCAAACTGCTCTCAGAAGGCTTTATCTGAGCCCTCAAACAAAAGCCCTAATTACAGTTCTGTTTATTTTACATAAATCAAGCTTTTTACTGCTCAGCAGCATGGACACTGCCATGACCTGTGTGATGACATCACTCACTGTTATCTCATTGATCAAACAGCAGGGGGAGAATTGTTTACAGGTCAGTTACTGAGGGAACTGAAATAGCCAGGGAGGTCATAAATTCACTTGTATCTCCTTAGGGAAAACAGAGGAACAAAGCAATATATTTGAAAAATGTCTTTATTTTGTGTTCCCTATAATTTGAAAGCTATTCTTTGTAGCGAGACAACCCCTTTAAGTGACACCGCCCACTGGACTCCTAAGCATTAAAAGAGCAGGAATTTCATTCAATATGTTACATATTAAGTTAGACCGAGTCCTAATACACAGAATTGTATATCAATCTGCTCAGCTGCTCCTACCCTATAACGTGATGTAGGTAGATTAAATGGCATAGTTATGGCAGCAAGTTTTTAGCTCTGTCTTAATTAGGTGCAAAAAAATTGGTGTTTTGCAAATTTTAAAAAGCTGAGTTCCTTCATTGACCTAGTACATCCACCCCAGGCCAAACTATGGATTTTCATTGCACAGACTCTCAGCCCCCTGTCGTTGGTCTCTCTCCCTTGGCAGCCGAGCTCTGTGTTCCGGAAGTCAGAGACCTTTTCCTTCACCACCCTCCAGACCTTGATTACTCTGCGTAAAATAAAACCCAAGAACTCACTACTTGATCTTGCAGGCCCTCTAACCCCCATCACAGACAATCCGCTCTTCCCCCCTGGAAAGTCATCAGCTACCTTTTTTGGGGTTCACCAAAACTCGCCCTTTGCAGGTACATGCTCTGATTTCTCAGGGTCGTCTCCGCCCCCTATCGGAAATCTTAGGTCAACCCCACCAGGCGCTGAAGCGTTATTCTTTCGAATACACCCAACTCGCACATTTTTTCTCTTCCACACTGCACAACACTAATTTTCGGCGTGCTAGGGCTACCTTTGAACGCCTGTGCTCTACAGCTTCTCCCCCACGCCACTTGCTCTCAGTCCTCTACCACCTGCTTTTGGATCCCAATGATGCGCAGTTGCCGTCTTATTGCCGGTCCTGGGAGAAAGAGCTGAACAAAACCTTTACAGATGACCAATGGCACAAGTGTTTTTATCTGACCCATAAGGCCGTCATGGCATGTAAAGCACAAGAGACTAGCTATAAAATATTATCTAGATGGTACAGGGTACCGGCCTTGTTACATAAATGGTGGCCAAGCGTCCCATCGACATGTTGGCGCTGTGGGTCAGAGGTGGGCACTATGTCACATATCTGGTGGGGCTGTGCATACATCAGACCATTCTGGTTGGCGATTCTCCCCGCAAACAGAGACTGTACTGGCACTATTATTCCTGATACGCCCGAAGCGGTCCTTTTGTTCATGTTCCAGCTCCCATGTTCGGCCTATAAGAAATCTCTCACTAGGCACTTACTCCAAGCGGCTAAGTCAGTCATCCCACGTAAATGGAAGACTACCTCTCCCCCATCCCTAGCAGATTGGGTAGACGAGGTTGCACACACTCACCGCATGGAGGAGCTCGTGGCTAAAACGGACGCGAATATCACCAAGTTCTTGCGGACTTGGGCTCCCTGGATGGAATACCAAACTTCCACGGAATTCCGAGCCTTAACTCTTTAATCCCCTTGAGTCCCTTCGCATCTATCTCCCCCACTTGGGAGTGGGCTTGGTCGGGGGGGGCGTCGTCGTCGGGGGGTGCGGGTGGGATCGGGATTGAGAGACGTCGGTCTATTTTTTTTTTCCCCTCTCCCCCCTTTTCCTCTTCGTTTTTCCTCTTTCTCCTTCCCCACTCTATGCTGTTTCCCAAAAGCGAAAAGGGGGTCTCAATGGCACTCTTTCACGCCCTTTAGGAACATCATCCACTCCCCCCGATTATTAGTGCTCACTTGCATTTCCGTAGACACCCACCGATTGTGGACCATAAGAGACCCTTGACACATACAGTGAAGGGTCCTGCATATCTTCGATTATACAAGTTTGTCGCTTGTAGTTGCTCTTATGTAAACCTTGTATTTGACTTTGGCTCCTCTCATATTGGTAGCAACTTGTCTTGTTTACTATAATGTATTGCCTTGTTATATTTTGAAAATCCAATAAATCTTTAAATATAAAAAAAAAAAAAAAAAAGCTGAGTTCCTGTTATTTCTTCATTCACCAGAAAGAGACTACAGCAGCGTGTGTGAGAAGCAGCCTATTGGAAGACTTCTTTTCAGGCAGTTCTGTGACACCCGACCGGAGCTGAAAAGGTGTATTGAATTTTTAGATGCCGTGGTAAGCTTGTTTTTTTTCCTTTTTAAACTTATAAATTGTGTCCTTCCTTATGGTTCCTTCCTTCCCTCCTTCCTTCCATTATCTTACCTCCCTCCCATCCCTACTTTTATTATATTCCTTCCCTGGTTACTTTGCTTCTTCTCTCCTTTCCTGGCTCCGTGCTGCTTCTTCTCCTTTCCTCGCTCCGTGCTGCTTCTTCTCCTTTCCTAGCTCAGTGCTGCGTCTTCTCCTTTCCTCGCTCCGTCCTGCTTCTTCTCCTTTCCTCGCTCCGTCCTGCTTCTTCTCCTTTCCTCGCTCCGTCCTGCTTCTTCTCCTTTCCTCGCTCCGTGCTGCTGCTTCTACTCCTTTCCTCGCTCCGTGCTGCTGCTTCTTCTCCTTTCCTCGCTCAGTGCTGCTTCTTCTCCTTTCCTCGCTCCGTGCTGCTTCTTCTCCTTTCCTCGCTGCGTGCTGCTTCTTCTCCTTTCCTCGCTCCGTGCTGCGTCTTCTCCTTTCTTTGCTCCGTGCTTCATCTTCTCCTTTCCTCGCTCCGTGCTGCGTCTTCTCCTTTCCTCGCTCCGTGCTGCTGCTTCTTCTCCTTTCCTCGCTCCGTGCTGCTGCTTCTTCTCCTTTCCTCGCTCCGTGCTGCTGCTTCTTCTCCTTTCCTCGCTCCGTGCTGCGTCTTCTTTCCTTTCCTCGCTCCGTGCTTCTTCTTCTCCTTTCCTCGCTCCGTGCTGCGTCTTCTCCTTTCCTCGCTCCGTGCTGCGTCTTCTCCTTTCCTCGCTCCGTGCTGCTGCTTCTTCTCCTTTCCTCGCTCCGTGCTGCTTCTTCTCCTTTCCTCGCTCCGTGGTGCTGCTTCTTTTCAACTTCTGGCTGGGTGCTTCTGCTTATTCTCCTTTCCTCGCTCCGTGCTGCTGCTTCTTCTCCTTTCCTCGCTCCGTGCTGCTGCTTCTTCTCCTTTCCTCGCTCCGTGCTGCTGCTTCTTCTCCTTTCCTCGCTCCGTGCTGCTGCTTCTTCTCATTTACTCGCTCCGTGCTGCGGATTCTTCTCCTTTCCTCGCTCCGTGCTTCTTTCTTTTTCTCTTTTTCTTTTCCTTGTTCACTTCCTTTCTTATTTTCTCCTTCCCTTTTCCTCTCTCTTCATCCACCCTCTCCTTTCAGTATCTTCCTTCCTCCTTTTATCTTCCTTTTTTCTTTTCTCCTTCACTCTCCTTTTTTATTTTTTCCTTCCCTCTCTTTTTCTCTATTTTTCCTTTCCTACTCCACCCCTCCCTCTATTCCTTCCTCCCTTTTTCTTTCATCTTCTCTCATTCGCTCTCTTTCATTCTTTCTTAAACTTTCTTTATCCCTCCTTTCTCACTTTTCTCTATCTCTTTCTTCCTTCCTATTTTTACTCCTTCCCTTCTTCTTTTTCTTTCCTCCTCATCATCATTCCTAAATCACTTACATCACCTAGCATCAGTAGTGGATCCTGTGTCACAAGCCACCAGCTTTGTAACACAGGTCTTACCTGTCAGTGTTATCCTGTCTATAATGATTATGAGGAGAATGCTGAGCAGTATTCAACAGATGTCTATGGGTAGCTATAGAAGGAGCAACTTGAAGTGTCCTATTGCAATACAATTTCTAACTTCTACTCAACTTTTCTAGAGAAAATACTCAATGCTTCAGAAGCCATTTGTGAACAACCTGAAGGATATGAGGTCCTCACCTGCATCCTTGGACTTCATATATAATTCTTACTTCTAGTCTTACATCTGTAGACTAGTAGACATGTTGGACAGGAACAAAGGCCTCCAATATTGTCACTTGGCTCCTGATGTGTGGGTTACTTGGCATTGACCTAAAGAACAGCCTAGTCAAAAGTAGTCATTAAAACATGTCCATTAAGGGTTCTGAAGTTCTTTACTATTTAATAATCCCCATAGAAAGTATCTGTTCTCTAATCTTGGCAGTGGTTGATATGATTTCAATGTCAATGTTTTATTTCAATTAGTTATATTTGACATTTCTAGTGATATGACACGTTCCTCTCTCCTCACTGACTATGGAATTCCGCACACTGAAGGTGACCACTGAATATGCAATATGTGTCCATTAACAGTGTCCTACCTATTCCTAGATATCCCCTCTTGTATGGGCTGCATCAGCTCCTCAGGTCGCTATAGCTACAGACCTGTTTGATCTCTCCTGATAGGATGCCAGCACTGGTTGCTATAGCTACAGACCTGGCTTCTACTGCAGCCTACTAGAAGCCAGTAAACATGCCCCTGAATTCAAAGTGAAACCAAGGAAACAGGACTGAGGTAAGATGAATCATTGTAGTGAGACAACCCCTTAGTAGGGAAAACTAAGATTAAAAATTTCCTATCCCCGTACAATGTAAGTAGATTTTCTTTCAGATATTTGCATGGGGAATTTTCCTCATTTTAAAAAATTCGTTAAAGGGGCAGATGTCTTCAAAATGCCTATGGGTAGTTTTTTTAGAAGGGAGAAAATTTTGAATTTTCTTTTTCAATACAATTTCTAACTTTTACTAAACTTTTCTAGAAAAAAATTTAATGCTTCAAAAGCCTTTTGGTGAAAAACCTGAAGGATTTTAGGCCCTTCACCGGCACCCTTTGGGGACTTCAAAAAATTTAATTTTTTACTTCTGTAGACTAGCAGAATGTTGAACGGGGTTTAAGGGCCCCCCCCAAATGTTGTCATTTGGGTTTCCCTGATGTGGGGGGTTTGGCATAAAACCTAAAAAACCCGGCCTATAAAAATTTTAAAGGGGGCCCCTGAAGACCTTTACTTTAAATAACCCCCAATAGAAAGTATCTTTTCTCTAATTTTTGGGCAGTGGTTGATAGGGTTTTTCAATGTCAATGTTTTATTTCAATTATTTTTATATTTGACATTTCTAGGATATATGACGGTTTCCCCTTTTCCCCTCCCCGGGGAAAAGGGAAAATTCCCTTACATAAAGGGGTAAACCAAACAAAAGTCTTTTTTCACCAGGGCCCGTCAGTTTTTTTTTTTGTTTCACCTCCGTTAAATCATTGAGCTGCATAAACATTTCTTGAATGGTTATTTAATTATTCAGCATATGTTTATTAGCTTTGTAGATTTAGTTAAGAAATTGCAATTATGCTTTGTCTTATGTTTTTCCCATGTTAACTGGATTCCTCTAATTTTTGGCCTCTGGGGCTTTTTTTTGGGGGCATTTTTTTAAAGGGGAAAGGGGCTCCAATGTTTCCTCACAAAACACATTTATCGATGTAAACTTTCCCAAACCTAGACAAAACTAATTTTGTTACGCAGGAGATATTCTCACTGGATCAGTGTTTAGTAAAACCTCGGGAAAGGGTCTAAGGGGCCCTTTAGATGTGGGTTTCCATGGGGGGTTTGCATGGCTTGAAAAAAAACCCCTTTTTCCAATGAGAATTCAGAAAATTTTGTTTTAAATTTACGTGGGAGTCTTCATTTAGGGGGGAAATAGGGGAGCCCCTATAAAGAGAATCTCTCAATTTTTTTGGGTCCCCCGCCCCTTATACAGTGACGAAAACCAGCAGAAAGTGAGTGCAGTTGGGTACTTACGGGATGTAAACTCAGGATCATTCGGTAATAAGGGTTTTGTACCCCAGTGATTTTCCACCAGCAGAATTGTGGGTGCAGTTTGGGGAGTTTTAATTTACAGGATGAAACCCAAAAGGGAATTCAGTACAGGATAATTAAAGGAATGAACACAGGGGACTCCCACCAGCAAAATTTAGTGGCGCAGCTCTGGAGTATAATACGGGGATATAACCCCGGGGGGGGATCAGTACGGGTTTAATAAAAAATTTTTGTACATTTGGAATGCCCCCAAGCAGAATAGTAAAGGCACTCCGGAGTATTTTACGGTGTAATTTCAGGTTTCATTCAGGAAAAGTAATGTATTTTACACAGGGACGAACCAGAGAAAATTGGGTGAGGGGCAGCTTGGAGTTTAAAACGGAAATAAACTAAGGATCATTAAAGGATAAAGTAATAAAATTTTACAGTGACGCACCAGAAAGAATATTTGAGTGCAGCTCTGGAGTATTATACAGGATGTAACCCCAAGGATCGTTACAGGATAAGAATTTGTATGAACACAGTGACTGCCCCAAGCAAAATAGTGGGGCGCGTTTGGGTCAGGGAGCCAATACTTGGGGTGTTCATGGGGGGTGGGGGGGGCGTTTGTGCTGCTGGCGCGGTGGTGGCTGTGTGTTTTGTTCCTCCTGCCGGGATTTCTGCTCCTCCCCTTCCCCAGGGAGGGGGGGTTTTTTTGGGAAATGATTGGAAAATTAAAAAGCCCTGGCTCCTGTTCAGTAGGCCGGGGGACGGAAAGAAGCCGGGTTTTTGGGACCTAAAAGGAGGACTGGGGGGTTAAGAAGACTGGCGGGGGCCCCGCAGAAATTGTGGCTTCTGAAAGCCCCTGTGCAAAAAAAAAAACTTTTTTTTTTTTTTTTTTTTTTTTTTTTAAAAAATAAAGCCGCGGGTTTTCCCATCCGTAAGGAGGAAACCTTTTCTCCCTTGGCAACCCCGGGGTTTGAGTTGGGCCCTTCCGGGCCGAGAGCAAGCCCGAGTTCCCCACGGGGGGTGACCCGGGACTTAGAGGAGGAAGGCTGGGGGCCTTGGGGGGCCCCCCGGAAAATTCGGGTGTAAAGGGTTTTTGGTTCCCGTTTTTTATGTGTCCCCCCTTCCGGGGAGAAAGGGAAGACCCCGGCGGGGCCCCTTTGAGGAAGGCCCCCGGGGAAAGGAAAAATGCGCATTTGTGAGGGCCCGCTTGGGGGGGCCCCCCCAAAAGGGAAAAAAAAAAAAGGGGTTTTGGAAAAAACCCAAAAAAAAGCACCCCATCTTTTTTAATTTAAACTGAAGGAAACGGCGAATCATGGGGGGAGAAAAGGTTGGCCCTTTTTAAAAGGGGAAAAAACTTTTAAATAAAGGACTGCTTTCAGGAGATGCTGGGGGGAAAAGGGGATGGGGTTTCCCGGGGCCGGGGCGCACCCCGGGGTTGAAGGTGGGGAGGACCCAAGAAAGGGGGAGGGGGGAACATGGATGAAAAAGTTGACCACCCGGAAATCAAACCTTTGGGGCCCTGCCGGGGGCGCCAAAACAGTGGGCTCCCTGCAAAAGCAGGCGCGATGTCACCAGGGCCGCACGGGCGGCTGGGGGAAGGGGACGAGCCCGGCAGCCCCCGGGGGGGGCCCCCATGATGGCCCCCGACCCCAAGTATGGGTCCCCTTGGGCTTTTTCCGGGGGGACTTTTCCCCTTTGTTTGGGAAGGAATGAAGGAATAAAGAGGAGGTCCCTGGGGGAAGTAAAAAAAAAGGGCCTAAAAAAAGTCCAAGCAACCGGGGAAAGCAGGAAAAATTTATTGGTTTAAACCCCCCCCCCCCCGGGCCCCCTGGCTGGTGGACCCCCCGTTTTCTCACCCAGCCCGTGTCCGGGCAGTGGCCCGGGTGCGGGGGCGGGGAGAATGGGTAACCAACATGGCGGGGAGCTCGGTCCTGTTTGCGTTTCAGGGAGGAACTGGTGGGGTCCCGGTTTTGGTTTTTTTTAGAGGGGGAACAGTAAAAAGAGAGGGGAAGGTGAAAAAAAGGTTCCGTAAGGGAGGGGGGAGCGGCGGGGGTCCGGGAGTGGGCTCCGAGGGGCCCTGGGGGCCCCAAAACTGCTGATAAATTGAGGGTCCTTCAGGGAAAGCAGTTTGCTTTTGAAGGGGGCCCCCCGGGGGCTGAGGGGTTGGGGCCTTTTCCCAAAAAAAAGGATTTTGGGACTTGGACTAAAACCCCTGTTTTGTTTTTGGTCCCTGTTGATAAACCAGGGAGGAACGGACCCCCGGGAAAAAGGGGCACAGCTTTAGCACTGGATCAGCGGGCCCCCAAAAATGGGTCCCTGATGAAGCGGAGGGGAAAAAGGCGGGGTGGGGGGGCCCTCCAAAAGGGGTAAGCAGGCGTCGGGGGCCGTCCCATAAGGGTGGGCGGCCTTCCTGTGGGGGTCATTTCTGGCCCCCCAGGGTCCCAGGGGGGGAAAGGATTTCCCCACCATTATGGTGCCCCCAAATCTCCCCGGGCCCGGCCCATATGAGTGAGGGTTAAATTGGTGGGGGAAAACCCGAGGGAGGAGGTGGAGGGGGAAAAAATTTTTTTTGATGTATGGGGGCCCTTGGGTTTGCTGGTGTGTAGTGGGGGGGGGGAAAGGGAAAGGGAGGGGGGGCCCCCGATATGTACTAGCAAAAGGGGTTTCGGGTTGGCTATGGAGTTTGGGTGGTGGAGGGCCCAACGGGGAGTGGGAGGGGTGGTTTGGCCGGGGCCCGGGTTGCCCCCCCAGCTTACTTGCTCGAAAACGCAGTTACGCAAAAGTCGGGGGCTGGGGGGGTTTGGGGTCCCCCTTTTTTCCTCTGGCTCTGGGGGAAAGGCCCCTTTGAAAAACGACGTTTTCCCGGGGAGGTTTAAAAAGGGAGAGGTAAAAGGAGTCGATCAATGTAGGGGAAAAGGGGGTTGATCTGTCCTTCTGGATAGAGGGGCATGGCCTCTCACCTTCCGAGAAAAAAAGGGGCGGGCAGCCCACTTGGTTTTTCTCCCAACCCCCCGGGCAGGGGGGTTTTCCCCGTAGGTGTATTTCCTCGGGGTGGGGGGGGGGAAATTGTTTACATGCCCCCAAGGGAAAAAGTTTTTGAGCCCGGAAAAAGATGGGCTTCAAGGCAACGGGACATTAGGGCCTTGTTTTAATCCCAATGGGCCCCCCTGAGTTCGATGTCGATTTTGTTCGGCCGGAGGGGTCTTTCTGATCAAAAACTATGGGGTTTGGGAAAAGGGGACACCCCGGGTGGCGAGACTTTGCCGGTCCAGGGGCGGTGTCTCTTTCAAAAAAACGGATAGGGTGCCCCGTTCAAACCCGTAACTTTTTCACTCTCTTGTATTGAAAACATGATTTGGCTCGGGCCGAAAGGGGAAGGGGTTTTGAGCCAAGCCGTGGGGGGGTTTTAAACCCTTCTTTTATCGAAAACCTTTCGGGGTCTGGTTTAATAAAAGTTGCAGGCAGTAGGAGGGGACTCCTCCTGCCTGCGATGGGATAAAAGTGGGGCTCCGCCCCCGGGGTTTTCACGGGTTCCCTCCCCGGGAAACAGTTTGTTTGGGTGACCCCCGGCAGGGCCTCCCCCCCAATGCTTTTGGGGGAAAGGTAAATTGACAGTCACCATGGCAAACCCCAGTAACAGCGGGCCAAATCCTGTTTACTGCCCGGGGCCTTTTGAAAACGAATCTGAAGATTATTTCTATTTCCCCTCAAAAAAAAATGCAAATACTTTTTTAAAAAATTTTATACAATGGTTTTCTGGATTTTTTTTCGGATATTCTATCGGGTCAATTTTAAAAATTTAAACCCATACCCTTAAAATTTTTATAGACTGTGGGGGGATTTGGGGGATGAATTGGACAAGTTTTTTGCTTTTTGGATTTAAAAGTTTCCCCTTTTTGGTTTAATCAGGGTCTCTTTCCCCTCATTTGCCTATGTGGTGTTGCCCATGATACTTGAAACATTGCCATGAACCCCTGGGGGTAGTGATTTTTTCTGTTCTTATTGGGCAGCCTCAATCTTCTGTTGATTTTTTGTTGGAAAAATATGAAAATTGAAGTTTCCCAAAACTAATTGTCCCTGCGTGCAGAGATAACTGCGGGTTGATACTATTGTATTAAATTCTTCATGTTTTTTTTTATTTGAAGACTCGTAAAAAAAAAAATTTAAAAAAAAAAATTTTAGACTGTTCATGGGCAAAACCCTTTCAAAATCAGCAAGGGATAAAATCATTAAGTGTGTGCAGAATTAATTTTGGAAGTTGTAATTTTAGAGGATTTTTTTTTTTTTTTATTGAAAAAAAAACTTATTCCCAATCAACCCAAAAACTTAAATTTTTTTTTTGCAAATTTTGGGGTGGTTTTTTTTTTTTTAGGGTTTTTGGGTATCTTATATTTTTTTGTGAAAGGGAACCAATTTCCGTGAAGAATTATTTTGGAACTTAATAAAAACCAAATTATCCCCCTTCACTTTTTTTTTTTTAAACCCGGTAAACCATATAACAACCGAAAAAAAAGAAATTTTAAAAATTTCTGACATTCAAAAAACAAAAACCCCCAAAAAAATCAGTGTCCAATATCCCACCCTTTCTTTACGATGACCCCCCAAAAACCTTCCCCTCCCTGGTTTTTGCATTTTTTTTGGGTCGGGTTTAAAGATCCAAAGGCCCCAAAATTTTATTTTGATGATACCAACCCATACCAGTACCCCCCTCCCCCTTGCTGGCGTCTGAGTCGGGCTCTCTCCCTTTATGAACAGCCCCGGGCCCATCCATCTGGCCCATCAAGAGTTTACCTTTTTTTTAAACATTTCCCCTAAAAAACCCTTTGAATTTTTATTGTCTGTAAACCCGCCCGTCAGCTTAGTCCAACAACTAAATTTCACTCTCTTATATGCACAAAATACAATTTTGAAAACCTTTTTTCTAAACTCTTTGTAAATTTTTTTTTAAATTTAAAAAAAACAGTTGATCAAAAAAAAATTCGGGTTTTTGGGCCCCCGCCGTGGCAAAAAAAACACCTGAAAAAGAAATACAAAAAAAAGTTTTATAAAACTGGGTTTTTTACTCCACGTCCCGTCAAAACGCCGAAAAAAAATTCGTTTTTTTGGGGGCGTTTTTTGCTTGTCTTCAAGGCCCGTTTTTTAATGTATGCTTTAAAACAAGCCATTGGGTGTAAATCCAATTTTCGGGAAAGGGATGTAAAAACACTTTTAAAATGCAATTTTTATTTTAATCTTATCTTAAAGAAATTTTGGCAATAGTAAAGTTATCTCGCTTTTGGCTAAAAATTCCCTTTTTTTTTTTTTTTTAGATTTTTTCCGTTAAAAAAAAAAATTTTTAACGGATTTTGGGGCCACAAAACGTTTTTTTTTCGCATTTTGGGCCAAAAATAAAAATTATCCACTTTTTTCACTAAAATCAAGGTTTTTTTAATGAATTTTGTCGTCATTTAAGTATCTCGCTTTTGTCCCCAAAAAAAAAGGGTTTTTTTAAAAAGGGTTTTTTTGGGACTAAAATAATATTTTTTTTTAAAGGATTTGGGGGCTACAATACCCATTTTAAAAAGAATTTTTTCCGTCATAAAGCTATCCCCCGTTTTTATGCAAAAAAAAAGTTTTTTGTCGCTAAAAGTTTTTTATGGGATTTTAAGGGACTAAAATCCATGTTTTTTTGGATTTTGGTGCCCCCTTTTTTTTCCGTTTTGCTGGATTTTGGCGCTAATAAATTTATCTAAAAAATCTGTAAAAAAGCCCCCCCCCCCCCTTGATCTCTAGTGACAAAAGCGAGAACCTTATTAGTGCCAAAAATTTTGTAAAACCAAATAAATTTTAGCGGGTTAAAAAAAACCCTAAAAAAGTTTTTTTTTAGTCACAAAAAACAGAGGGGTTTTTTTAAAAAGGGGTGAAAAAAAAAATTTTTTCCGGGCCCAAAAACTGAAAAAGAAATGTAAATTTTTACGTCCGAAGCGAGGTAACTTTATTTGGGGTTTAAAAAAACCGTAGGGAAAAAACCCAATTCTTGTGCTAAAAAAACCAAATTTAAAAAAAAGGTATTTTTTGCGTCAAAAACCGAATGAAATTTATTTTTGCGCAAAAAAATCTGTTTAAAGGGAAAAAGGTTTTAGTGCCCCAAAAACCGTAAAAAAAAAAGGGGATTTTTTTGCGCAAAAATCCTTAACCTTATTTTTTTTTCGGAAAAAAAAAAAAGGAATTTTTTTGCCCCAAAAAAAAAAAGGGTTTTTAGCGGGGCAAAAACATTTATCATTTTAAATTTCAGAAAGGTTTAAAAAAAAGGACACATTTGGCCACTTGTTAAGCAAATTTATTTTAAAGGGTAAAACCCTTTTTTAAAAAACCCGTATAGGGGGTTTTTGGGGGTTGGGGCTCCTTGGGGGGGTTTTTTTAGTGAAAAATCGCCCGGACAAAAAGGGCCCCAAAACGTCCGGCCTTTACATAGACTCCTGTATAAAGGGCGGAACCCCTTTAAAAAAAAAAGCCAAGGGGAAAAAAAAAGCCACTTTTAGACCCGCAGGAAAGTCTTTTTTCAATTAAAAAAGTTATGGGGATTATTTCAGTCGTTTTTTTTTTTAGTTTTTTTTTTAGAAAACTAAAAATGTGAAAAAAAAAAAAAGGGAAAGTTTTTTTTGGGGCTTTGTAGACAGGCCTTAGAGGTTTAAAAAGTCCAAAAGGACGTTTTGGGTTTTTTAAATTTTTGTTTCCCGGTGCGGGGTTTAAAGGGGAAAACTTTTTATTGCTGGTGGGGTTAAGTAGAAGCAGTCCCTTAATCCTTTTCTTGCTGGGGCTGGGTGGAAAACACCCCTTTATGGGTTTTGGGAAAAGTTTTATTTTTACCTTTATTATACATCTCATTTTTGGGGCTTTCCAAAAAAGACGGCCCGTTCTCCAACGGTCGGGTTGTATAAAGTTTTCCCCGCTAGGCAATATTTAGGGGCCCTTTAAATCCAGTGCAGCCATATGTAGGGGGTTTTTCCCGGAATATGTTGGGAGAACCCCCCTTTTTGAGGGGGTTTAAACCCATGAGAGCAGAGTCTTGTAGGTGGCGAGCAATCACATTCTCTTTTAACTCCTACCAAGAACGTCCATGGGTGTTTATTTCATTGATTTTTTTTTTTTCTTGTCTATAATTCCTTCCCTCTTTTTTACGTGTTTCTTCTTTCTATGATGTTTATTAGTTTTTTTGCTGTAAACTTTAATGCTTCCCTTTACAGGCAGAATACGAGGTGGCCTCAGATGAGAACCGCAAAGATCATGGTCTCAAGGTTTTGGATACCTACTTCAATAACGGGGTGAGTCACGTTAAATTTATTCAGCTCATGAACAGATACTTTCTTTTTAATTCTGGCCATCTTCTGTCGAACTGTTATCATCTGAAATACTATTGTAAAATATAAGATAATAGGTTTTTAAAGCATACCTCCAGTATTACAGCCATAAGGGATCTTTGTGGAGTCTTTTCCCTCAAAGCTGATCTATTTGTGCTGTAGACTTTCCCCTCTTTCTTATTGACTTGCATTAAAGGGGTTGACTCGCCATGTAGTTTCACAGAGCCGCAGCCAGCTTTGGACTCGCACTTTCTATTAAGGCTGTGGGTGGTTCTATAGCAGTGATTGGAATATCAGCACTGCTGTTCCTAGCTATTCCTGTTACAGTGACATGACTGTAGAATATTTATAAAATGTAGTACACAAGACTACAGAGCAGGCTAATAAAATTTTTTATTGCTGTCTATAGGTCACAGGTTAGTGTCGGACTTTCGTCGGATTCTAAATACTGAACCTGTGCTGTGTACATAGCCTAAGAGGAAATAAGAGTTCCTTTATCTCCTGACCAAAGCAAAATCAAAACAGCAATGTATTTAGTAATAGTTCTTATTTACCTTTCTCTACATGTTCTAAACTAGTCATTGTGGTGAGAAAACACCTTTAAGTTATCATGGTTTGCTATGTAACAGATATAGTAGAGCTGCAGCCCGGTTACATATACCATACAAGCCTTCTAGCTTAAATGACTACACTGTTAGTACACTGGTAAAATCACACCCCTCAAACAAAGCAGAGTGCTAGACTATTTGCTTGAATCAGTGCCCAAGTTGCAGCAATAACAGGACTTTGTTAGCCAGAAAGTTCTCTCGACATAACTTCTCAGGGTTCCTTATTGTAATATATTTTTTTTTAATCTAACCTTGATTTGAAATGTATGGAAACAGAAGAAGAAGCTATTGATTTGCTATCATGTGAGCTACCTTGTGTGTGTGTGCACACGTGCGTGTGTGTGCAGGTGTGCGTGCGCGCGTGCATGTGAGCGTGCGTGCGCGTATGCGTGTGTGTTGTGCGCGCGCACGAGCATGGATTATCTGTATTGGTATGTCTTCATGAAGTCCACTAGTCCTATAGAGATAATTTAAAAAGTTGTTCAAAATGGATTATAGAGGATTCAAAAGCATAGGGATTGTACCATTTGTTTTTCCTGTTGTTAGTCGGGCCTAAGGGAACACGTAAGTAGAACAGCGATGTCTGGAACAGCTAAGTTCTGTGAGGCTGAGAGCACTTGTAGGTTTTAGAAACTTCCATTAATTTAAAGGGGTTGTCTCACCGTGCAGTTTCACAGAGCCGCAGGCAGCTTTAGACTCACACTTCCTGATCAGGCTGTGGGCAGATCTATAGCAGTGATTGACATATCATCTCTGCTGTTCCTAGCTATCCCTATTACAGTGACATGACTACTGGAGATTTATAAAGTGTGGTACACAAGGCTACAGAGCTTTAAAGAGTGGAAGCTTCTCAGGTAAAAAAAAAAGCTCCTGTGCTAGACAGGGGCATAGCTATAGGGGGTGAAGTTGCTACCGGACCCTGTGGCCTGAGGGGGCCCAAAAGCCCTTCTGCCATATTAGAAGACACCATTATTGTAAATGGCACACCCTGTTTCACTTTTTGCACTAGGGCCCAAGAGCTTGAAGTTAAACCTCTGGTGCTAGAGATAAGACTCAGCAGGGAGTGACTCACTATGAACAAACAGACTGACTGATGGCAGCTAAGACCAATGAGAGATAAGAGGGAGCAAGAAGAGGTGGGGAGAGATGGTTGGTAATCGGAGAAATATGTGTACACTAGCAGCAGATGAAATCTTCTTTATGTCCTGAACAAAGTAAAATCAAAATAGCAGTGTATTCGATAATAGTCTTCATTTATATTTCCCTACATGTTAAAAGCTGATCATTGTGGTGAGAAAACCCCTTTCATGATGTGGTGGCCACACATGCATTAATATCCTAGACATGTCAGATTGAATTGGCCAGAAGTGTTGTCACGTGGAATTCCCTTTGTTTAATACCCATATGATTCTAGTTCTGGAGAAGACTGCACTTGAAATCGCAATGCTTTTGCCCTTGACATTGACTGAGAGGTCAGTGGTTTTACTCTACCACAAGCTGGAAGTACCATGAGGTGTTTATTGATGCCCAGCTGTCATTCCTGCTACTGTGTGGTTAGAGGAATCCCGTGAACAATCCTGAGGAGGTGACTAACCATCTCAAGTAGTTTTCATTCACTGTTGAGGGCACAAGTGCACTAACATATGGGAAGGTAATTCATTAAATGTAAGCCCTTGTAAAATATCTTAGCATGTGCCTCAAATTTCACACCCTGTAATGAAAAAAACACGTTAAAGGGGTTGTCTCACTACATTGATTCATCTCACCTCAGTTTTCTTGCTTTCATTTTGAATTCTGGGGCTTGTTTACTGGCTACTACTAGGCTGCAGTAGAAGCCAGGTCTGTAGCTATAGCAACCAGTGCTGGCAGCCTATCAGGAGAGATTGAACAGGTCTGTAGCTAAAGCGACCAGTGCTGGCAGCCTATCAAATAAAATACATTTAAGTTTGTGGCTTTAAAGGGGCTGTCCCACTACATTGATTCATCTGACCTCTGTCCTGTTTTCTTGGTTTCATATTGAATTCAGGGGCGTGTTTACTGGCTTCTACTAGGCTGCAGTAGAAGCCTGGTCTGGAGCTATCGCAACCAGCACTGGCAGCCTATCAGGAGAGATCAAACAGGTCTGTAGCTATAGTGACCTGTGGAGCTGAAGCAGCCCATACAAGAGGGGAGATCTAGGAATAGGTAGGATATTGTTAATGGTCACATACTATACTGCAAAGTGACTTGTTTTTTCAAGATCTTTAACATAAAAAGCAGCAATCCTTGTAGTGAGACAACCCCTTTTAAACCTTAGTTCCCAAAGTTTTTGAACCTTTGCTTAGGACAGGACAAGGTAGAGGAGAAACATTTGTCATCCCTAAACATACTCTAGGCTGTGCAAAACCTTTGCCGCCCTCTATTACGCATTGGTTATGTACAGTGCCTTGCAAAGTTTCGGCCCCCTTGAACTTTTCTACCTTTTGCCACGTTTCAGGTTTCAAACATAAAGAAATAAAATTTTAAATTTTTTTGTGAAGAATCAACAACAAGTGGGACAGAATTGTGAAGTGGAACGAAATTTATTGGATATTTTAAACTTTTGTAAAAAAAAAAGCAACCAAAAACTGAAAAGTGGGGCGTGCAAAATTATTCGGCCCCTTTACTGTCAGTGCAGCAAATTCACTCCAGAGGTTCAATGAGGATCTCTGAATGATCCACTGTTGTCCTAAGTGACCGATGATAATAAATATAATCCACCTATGTGTAAATGCACCTGCTCTGTGATAGTCTCAGGGTTCTGTTTATAGAGCAGAGAGCATCATGAAGACCAAGGAACACACCAGGCAGGTCCATGAAACTGTTGTGGAGAAGTTTAAAGCTGGATTTGGATGCAAAAACATTTCCCAAACATTAAACATCCCAAGGAAAACTGTGCAAGCGATCATATTGAAATGGAAGGAGTATCAGACCACTGCAAATCTGCCAAGACCGGCCGTCCCTATGAACTTTCATCTCAAACAAGGAGATGATCAGAGATGCAGCCAAGAGGCCCATGATCACTCTGGATGAACTACAGAGATCTACAGCTGAGGTGGGAGAGTCTGTCCATAGGACAACAATCAGTCGTACACTGCACAAATCTGGCCTTTATGGAAGAGGCAAGAAGAAGCCATTTCTCAAAGATATCCATAAAAAGTCTCGTTTAACGTTTGCCACAAACTGCCTGGGAGGAAGGGCCCCAAAAAAACATGGGGAAAGAAGGTGCTCTGCTCAGAGGGAAACCAAAATCTAACTTTTTGGCCACAATGCAAAACGATATATTTGGCGTAAAAGCAACACAGCCCCATCCCCCGAACCACCATCCCCACTGTCACACATGGTGGGGGCAGCATCATGGTTTGGCTTTCTTCAGCAGGGACAGGGAAGATGGTTAAAAATTTTGATGGGAAGATGGATGGAGCCCAAATACAGGACCATTCTGGAAAAAAAAACCTGTTGGAGTCTGCAAAAGACCCGAGACGGGGAGGAGAGTTATCTTCCAACAAGACAATGATCCCAAATATAAACCATCTAGCAAAGCACAAAGGTTCCCATAACCTCCCGTGAGATGCCCATTTACATCAGCTTCCAATCAAACTACAGAGCTAAAGCTGTTCAAAAGCCTCTAATCCAACCTCACTGAGCTCCAGCTGCTCACAAACGCTCTCCATCCAAACCTCACTGAGCTCCAGCTGTTCCCAAACGCTCTCCATCCAACCTCACTGAGCTCCAGCTGTCCAACCTCTCCCCTCCAACCTCACTGAGCTCCAGCTGTTTACAAACGCCTTTTCCATCCAACCTCACTGAGCTCCAGCTGTTCACAAACGCTCTCCATCCCAACCTCACTGAGCTCCACTGTTCACAAACACTCTCCATCCCCAAACCCCACTGAGCTCCAGCTGTTCACAAAAAGCTCTCCCCTCCAACCTCACTGAGCTCCAGCTTTCACCAAACGCTCTCCACCAACCTCCTGAGCTCCAGCTGCCAACAAAACGCTCTCCATCCAACCTCACTGAGCTCCCAGCTGTTTAAAAAACGCTCTCCATCCAACCTCACTGAGCTCCAGCTGCTCACAAACGCTCTCCATCCAACCTCACTGAGCTGCAGCTGTTTTCCAAGGAAGAATGGGCAAGAAATTCAGTTTCTCGATGTGCAAAACTGATAGACATCCCCCAAGAGACTTTCAGCTGTAATCGCAGCTAAAGGTAGCGCTACAAAGTATTAACGTAAAGTATTAATTTTGCACGCCCCACTTTTCAGTTTTTTATTTTGAACCAAAGTTTAAAATATTCAATAAATTTTGTTCCACTTCACAATTGTTTCCCACTTGTTGTTGATTCTTCACAAAAAAATTAAAATTTTATATCTTTATGTTGAAGCCTAAAATGTGGCAAAAGGTTGAAAAGTTCAAGGGGGCCGAATACTTTCACAAGGCACTGGATATAAAATGTCTTAGCCACAGAGATTTTGGTTCTTTTGAAGAGCTCCCAAAGTGACACATCTGATAGGCTCCACTGGCCATCCGTTTTCCTCATCAATATATCTTTTTGTCGCTTTCTCCACAAATAACTTAGGACAATCATGCAGTAGGTAGGCTGCATATAATAGATAAAGTGACCTCTTCAGAGCTCTTGAGTTGACACTTCTGATGGGATCCACAAACCATCGTTTTACTGCATCACTATGTCAGTGTACAGGTTTCTCCACCAACATGGGTTGCAAAAGTTTTCATATCCCTTGAAATGTTCCTCATTTTTAAACTTTACAGCCGCAAACTTAAATGAATCTTATTGAAATTTTATTTGATAGAGCAACACACAGTAGCAAGTATTTGTGAAGTGCAAAAAAAAATTTATATGCCCTTTTCCAAATTTTTGCTAATTGCAAAAATGAAAAGTGTGGTGTACATATGTATTCAACCCCCTGTACTCTGATACCCCTAAATAAAATCCAATGTGACTAAGTCACCTAATTAGTAAATAGAGCACATCTGTATGTAATGTAATCTCAGTATAACTACAGCTGTTTTGTGAAGGCCTCAGAGGTTTGTTAGAGAATGTTAGTGAACAATCAGTATGGTGAAAAACAAGGAACACACCGGACAGCTCAGGGATAAAGTTGTGGACGAGTGTACTGCAGGGTTAGGCTTTAAAAAATAGACCAAGCTCTGACTATATCACAGAGTACTGCCCAATCCATTATCCCTAAATGGAGGGAGTATGGCACAACTGCTAATCTACCAAGACCTGGCCGACCACCTAAACTGAGAGCCCAGAGACAAGGAGAAGCAGATCTGAAGTCCAGGGTCAATTTGGAGGAGATGCAGAGATCCACACCGCAGGAGGGTGAATCTGTCCACAGGACAATTAATAGTCATGTACTCCACATACCTGGCCTATGGAACAGTGGCAAGAAGAAAGCCATTTTTGAAAGCAATCCAAACTGGGGCTTTCCCCTTTCAGCAGGACAACAACCATAAACATACAACCAAAGCTACAATGGAAGGGTTTACATCACAGCAGATCCAAGTGTTACAATGGCTCAGTCACAGTCCAGACCTAAATCCCATTGAGAATCTGTGGCAGGACTTGAAAATTGCTCTTCACAAACGTTCGCCAACCAATCTGACTGAGCTACAGCAAAAATTCCAGCCTCTAGATGTGCAAAGCTGGTAGAGACGT
The DNA here is from genome assembly GCA_025379985.1 of Phyllomedusa bahiana. NCBI lineage: Eukaryota > Metazoa > Chordata > Amphibia > Anura > Hylidae > Phyllomedusa > Phyllomedusa bahiana. The sequence continues at coordinate 6,470 of JAODAL010028885.1, read as the reverse complement.
CCCCCCAACAGACTGCAGCTGTCATTGCAGGTAAAGGTGGTCCTACAAAGTATTGACTCAGGGGTGATGAATACACATGTATGCCATACTTTTCAGTTGAATTTGCAAAAATTTGTAAAAACACGTATCATTCTCTTTACACTTGACAAATTCTTGCTACTTTGTGTTGCTCTATCAAATAAAATACATTTAAGTTTGTGGCTTTAAAGGGGCTGTCTCACTACATTGATTCATCTCACCTCTGTCCTGTTTTCTTGGTTTCATTTTAAATTCAGGGGTGTGTTTACTGGCTTCTACTAGACTGCAGTAGAAGCCAGGTCTGTAGCTATAGCAACCAGTGATGGCAGCCTATCAGGAGGTCAAACAGGTCTGTAGCTATAGCGACCTGAGGAGCTGATGCAGCCCAACAAGAGGGGATATCTAGGAATAGGTAGGACACTGTTAATGGACATATATTGCAAAGTGACTTGTTTTTGCAGGATCTTTAACATAAAAAGCAATCCTTGTAGTGAGACAACCCCTTTAAGAATGAAGAACCATTCAAGGGATAGAAATACATTTGCAACCCACTGTTTGTTGGATGAAGGGACCTCACCAGAGCTTTTATCTTGTCTGTGTGTATAACATACATAACCTGTCCATACGTTAGAGCTGATGTGTTCATGTCGGAGCATTCCGAGACCACTCTTTGCCTTCTACATTGTGGAAAGTTGCGACTCTCTTCTGTAATCCACCCTCCAAGTCCTCCGAAATGCTAACCAGATGTTTTTAGCCAAGTACAACAGCAACAGGAAATTAATTTTGAGTGTGTTTTTCAAAGTTTGGCTCTGAATCAAAGCTCACAAACTATTACCCACAAGACAAATTACAAAGAAAATGCAGATTGTGGTAGGTGTGTGCCGTGTATGTTTTTTCTTCAAAATGCGAATTTTTTATTTTTTTTTTGCAAGTGTGGCATTTGGATAATGTGTTTTCTCTGGTGGTAACTGGATATGTAATTGCGTGCGCTTATGGTCAAAAATATGTATGGAAATACCAAATACCAAACTGAAGCACATTCCACTGTGGCTGATATGACGTCCTTTGTCCTGCACTTGTGTTCATCAAATAAATATTCTCCAGGAAGGACAGTACTACAGCTAGTGTGTGTCATTAAATTTTAGTCTTTTTTTTTTTTTAAATTGGAGTCTTGAAATTCAGTGGGATCTTTTCTTTGGATTAAATCCATTAAACATCATTATGTTACGCATGGCGCAAACTCTCCTGCCATTTCATCCTCTCCTGATTATTAGGTTAGCAGGAGTTTCTATGTTATGTCTGTCTTCTGTTTCTGTTGGTTTGAAGTGATTGCATGGCAACTGCTCCGGATCCTTTAATGTCCGCTGACCTGGCCGAACACCTGGAGCTTGTTAGCTACTTCTTAGTCTTTATAAAGCTCAATTGAATCTGGCAGTCTTGTTGCAGAGTACAGAGCAAGATCCTGTCCAGTTCTGATATGTAACTGTCTCTTGAAATTAGTTGTCTAGTTCAGTTGTGTCAAGTTCTAGTATATTGTCGTTTCTTGTCTAGGTTCCATTTGGCAAAGTTCTAGAGTTTATAGTCCTGAAGAATATCACTTTGGTGTTTGTCTAGTTTCTGCTGGGCACTGCCTAGGGAGCCTCTGAGTCCTAAAGCCACTTTTCGTATTTGGGTCAGTTGTGGCTTAGGGACATTTTTAAGGGAAACCTTTAAGGTTAGTTTTAGGGATAGAAATTCTGGTGTTAGGGACAGTTGTATTGCAAGGTTTAGGGGAAAATTTTGGGAGAATTAGTGAACACCATTACTCTGGAATGAACCTGTATATGTATCTCCATCAACCAAATGAGTCTTTCTTCATTGATTTGATACGTGCTTCTTTTCTTATTACTGATGGTCTGCTTTGGCTTATTGTTTAGAGTCCATCTGTGTCCTAACATTGTATCCTGCAATAAAAACAATTCTTCAGTGGTTAGTTGTACGAGACTAGACAAACATGGCTGCTTTTTTTTACACTCATTTGGGACTGAGGTACAGTAATAGAGACAAGCATGAGTGGTGCTGCTTTTGGGAAAAAGCAACCATGTTTTTTTGCATCTTAAACAACCACTTAAAAATGTCTTTTACCAGGAATTTCTACTCTATCTTATCTTCATATGGCCTATCGGCTCTTAGGCTATGTTCACACGGCGTATTATGGGACGGATGTTGTTGATCCGTCCCAGTCATTACGGTAATCCACAGTTCTCATAGAGAACTATGGATTACGTCTCCTCTCCCTGCTCGCAAAATACGGCGAGCGGGGAGAAAGTGAAATGTCAGTTATCCCGGCTCCGGAGCACACGTCGTAATTGCGGGCAAAATCCATCCCGCAATTACGGAGTGAATAAGCCATGTGAACATAGCCTAAGAGCGACATGGATGAATTTGGCGCCCAGGCCTCAATTATATCACCCGCATTAGTAGCGTAGAATGCGCCTGAATCTATGAACCTGTTGTACTGTGTGTCATAGATTTAGCGCTGTCTAGCTACAAAGCAACACTTCAGGCTCAGCTAAACCACTTTTAAAGTGCTCTACCTGTTCCAGCAGTAATGCACCTAGTTTTGACGTCCTCCAGTCATAAATGTGTAGCTTCGTATGGTTGTGGTGTGGTGCGAAACACCCCCAGAACACCCCCCGATCTTAGGCATGTTACAAAGTGCCGTGGGCGCCTAATAATGCGCCTAATTTTGGTCATAAAATTTGATCATAATTTTGATCATAAATGTAGAGAACAGGGCTGTGCTAGTTTTTGGACTGAAAAGACGCCAGAATACTGGCGCAGCCACGTACATACATGTAACCCTTTTTTTCCTGTGGTACAGAACCCCCCAAAGCCTTAAGCCAGCGGTTCTCAACCTGTGGGTCGCGACCCCGGCGGGGGTCGAACGACCAAAACACAGGGGTCGCCCCTAGCCCGGGCAGGGCGGCCGGCCAGAGAGCTGAGGGGGGCGTTTCAGTTACTGAGGGGAGGGAGAGCAGTGGGCGCCGTTACTCGCAGCATTGGTGGCTCAGTGAGCGGCGCTGCGGCGAGGACGGACTTACGTCCCGCCGGTTCTTGTGGGCGGTGTGTGCAGGACGCTGAAAGCGCGCAGCATCACGCGTCCACAATATGTACCAAGCATCAGGAACAGCCCTGCCATACTCAGTGCAGAGAGAACGCTGATCCTCTACGGCAGGGCTGTTCCTGGCTGCAAGGTAATTTAGTGTTAAACACACACACATCCACTGCATCATGTAATGTCTGTGTGTGGTACAAGTAATATGTTATTAACCTGTTACTTGTACCACACACAGCCATCACATGATATACACATTACATTTACCACATATGTAACCCCCCATGTACCACTCAAAGCCTCCCCCCGGACAAGGTTACATCTATGTAACGGCTCTGCGCGGTACCTTTATATGTATGTGACATGTAGAGGTACCGCTCAGAGGCGTCACACATATGTAACCCCCCATGTACCACTCACAGTCCCCTGTATAAGGTTACATCGATGTAATGGCTCTGAGTGGAACCTTTATATGAATGTGACATGTAGAGGTACCGCTCAGAGGCGTCACACATATGTAACCCCCCATGTACCACTCACAGTCCCCTGTATAAGGTTATATCTATGTAACGGCTCTGCGTGGTACCTTTATATGTATGTGACATGTAGAGGTACTGCTCAGAGGCGTCACACATATGTAACCCCCATGTAGCAAAATTACAGTTTTGAAGTAGCCATCAAAATAATTTTTTGGTTTGGGGTCACCGCAACATGAGGAACCGTATTGCGGGGTCACGGCATTAGAAAGGTTGAGAACCACTGCCCTAAGCGAAGGGGGAACATGACTTTGGGAGGGGGAAACCTAGAGCTTTCTTATAATCTGGGAGTTTTTGGCTGTATAGCTGTAGGTATTTGAGCTGAGGGTTTCAGTGTATGCATAGTATATTTATTGTAAGTAGCTTTGAGCAAAGGGGACAGGTTTTGAGAGGGCAGCTTATAGTCTCTGCATTGTGCTTAGGCTTCTGCCTGTGTAGTTTATAGTTATGAGCAGGGGGGGTTGTGATATGAGAGGGAGGAGTGTGTGCATGGGGAAAAGTTTTACTGTGAGGTGGGTGGGGTTTAGGTATAGATATAACTTCCGGTCTTCACTTCCTTCTTCCTCTTTCTTCTCACCAAGAAACAAGGAAAGATGTCCCTCCCACCCGCCCCTATTTTAATGAATGCTCTGAAGCTTGTGTTTAGCTATGATCTGTACAATGGCGAATGTATTATTGTATTGTTTTATGTTAACGTTATTATATACCTGGTTTCAGACAGTTATTAGGATACTGATGAGTTGTTTGAGTTGGCATTATCCATTATAACCTGTCACAGCTTTTATGTTGCGGGTCAGGAGTCAGGTGGAAGTTGCAGGTCAAGTTATGGTGGACTAATTTTAACTAATAGAGGATGTTAAACCTCATGGTGTGAAGAGGCTGAGCTTTGGAAGTGGCCAGCCTTAAGGATGGTCTAATGGTAATGACATCCAGGGGCGGGCACGGTGGGTAATCAGGAGTGAGGATCTTCAGTAGGGTCATTGGTGCCCCTAAAGTGAACTGGCTCTGCTAGAATGGCAGCCAGAGCGTGCCGCCCCTTTATTGCTGTCTGGCCGGGTGCTGCATGTCAGACAGCTGGGAATATCACAATTGTCTAGCACTCCACCTGACTCCTTCCATGTTTGTTGTATTTGTGTGGTTTGAATAAAGCTGTGGCCATTTGACACCAAAGGAGAACTTGTTTGTGCATTTATTCTTGGGTTTGAACTGGGTACTAGTTAGAGCGGGGGTTCATCCCATATCCAAAAGGCATGTACGGTGGTACACACTATGTCTATAGGGGTATTCACACTGTTCTCGTGCTCTGCTTTTAATAGATACAGCATGGTATATGATCACAGTGTTGGGGCTTACTTTGATGTAAATTATTTGGGACATTTATAGGGGTATTTGGCCACTCAGAATTTCTGGAATATAGAGTCTACAAAGTGCAGTAAAGCAGCTGAATCCCCTTTTCATTGGCCATGTACTTTGACAATTTGGACTTTTTGATGTATTTTTAGAAGAGCAAATGCATTAAAAGGTACACAGCCTCCTCATTCTGATATTGGATATGTTATAAGTGTATTGTTAAAGAGAACCTGTCACATAGATTATGCCCCCCTTGCTGAGGGCAGCCCAAGCTAGTGTCAGACCTGCTGTTTCCAGCGCTGTGTCCCTTATTCTGTAAGATGCTGGCGTTTTAGAGCATTTATCCCTCAAATCTGCAGTTTTCAGCCAGAAAAGTCATATAAAGAGTTATTTTTTTCATACCCCACCCAACTGAGGCTAGCCCCGCCCACCTCAACTGATAAACCTATTACTTTGGTAGAATCATGTGAATAACTGTCAGTGGGCGGGGCTAGCCTTTGGGGGGGCGGGGCTAACACCTGCTCATGAATAAGATTTGAGCATTAAATACTCTAAAACTCCAACATCTTACAGCATAAGGGACACGGCGCTGGGAACTGCAGGTCTGACACTAGCTTGTGCTTCCCTCAGCCAGGGGGGCATAATCTGTGACAGGTTCCCTTTAATGGCGTCCAGTGTTGGATAATGGCTCCTGTTGACCCTGTTTGGCTTTAATTTGGAAACACTAGGATGGTCCATTCTTCTCAATCATTTGTACGGACAAAATGACAGTGATGGATTAGCGATATTGGTGAACCAACAGCATTCCTTGTCTCGCATGGCCAGACCACCCTGTGAAACCTCTTAATATGAAGGTAAAGACCATTAGGTCAAATAGGTTGGCGTTAAAATTTACATTCACTGTACCTTTTAATTAGGGCACCCACAGAGCAGGACATAGAGGCTAATATAAAAAAAAATGAAGTGAATCTCTAAAAAAAAAAAAAAAAACACTGAATGCTGCTATTTTGGTTACACACAGAGATATAGAGGCTTAATCCTTTGGTGTCAAAATTAGCTAGAACTAGATAATAACACATTAGGGTGAATAACGGCGAATGATAAATTAGCCAGCCCCCGAAATGACTCTTTTATTAAAGGGGTTTTGCCACAATCTCATTTCATACCTCCTGCATCCAGCTCTTCAGCTCTGTGTGCTCAGAAGGCGGCGTGTGTGATTTGTTTGAATTGCATATCATGTGACCCTGCAGGATGACATCACCAGGCCTTTCCTCTCTGTAGTTAAAGAAAGGTATGTTGAAGTAAAGCATTGTGAGTAGCTAAGAGGTGAAGTTTTTGCCTCCAGGCACAAGGGTCCTTGGTTCAAATCCCTGCAGGAACCAAACCTGTGTTTTCTTTTTTTTCTCTTTATCAATGCACAGACCTCATTGAGGTTTCTTTTTTATTTGTTTGCACTGTTTACAAATTTA
>JAODAL010028884.1:0-52582 GCA_025379985.1 Phyllomedusa bahiana | reverse complement strand
GTCCTGTACAACAGGAAATCTCTTTCTATGGAGTTTAAGCCTACAGAATGTACTTAAAGTGGTGTTCCAACACTACAGAATACTCATCACTCTGTTGGGGCAGGATGAAAAATAAGAGAAAATGAGAATACTGACCTCCTAGATGCTCTTTTTCGGTCACTGCATTCATCTCCGTAATCCCAGCAGTAGCCTTGCTCATTCATCCTTCACATCACAGGTGCAGCCATTCACAGGCCACAGAGGTCAAGTACCAAGAATGAGTTGTTGGAATAGAATGAAACTTTCTATGTGTGAATGTAATGATGATCAGGATTGAGAAAAGGCATTTTGGTACCCTAGGAAAATAAAGAAAATATCCAAAAAGGCCAAATATTCAAAAACATGCTCCTGACCTGCGCACAGTGCCTTCAACTGTCACCTTCCCAGGTAGATGGAAGGAGAAAAAAACAATTTTTTTTTTTTTTTGAGGTTCGGTAAAAATAACGTTCTATTTTCTGTGGGTAAATAGAATTTTTTTATTTGCCATTTTCGAAGACCACTAACTTCTTATTTTTATGTCTTTGTACCTAAATGAGAGCTAGTTTTTTGTGGTCTGAAGTGTGGTTTTCATTGGTACCATTTTTGGGTACCTGCAACTTTTTGATCTCTTTTTATTCCAATTTGTTTGGAAGTCTGAGTGATTAAAAGAATAATTTTTTTGACCTTGGTATATTTATGGCATTCACTGTATGGGATAAACAAGATTACATATTAATAGATATGACTTTTACAGATACAGTGAAACCAGTTATGTTTATTTTTTATATTGTAAAATGGGAAAAAGGTGGGCGTTTTAATTTATTTTATATATATTCTTAAAACTTTACTTGTAATTTTAAATGTATTGCTGAATATGTACAATTACAGCTCTGTTATTACACCCTGCCACTAGAAGGCTTGTAGACCTTTATTAGACTCCCGGTTGCCAGTCATCATCCCACAATTGGGAGATAGGACAGCCAGTCGGAAGGTGGTAGGGGGCACCTCACTCCTGCATAGCTGCCTAGATGCTGCGGTACCGTTAATCAGGACTTCCAAGTACTTAGCAAGTTTCTGACTGGGCTGTTTAAATTTTCTTTAGTACATTCAGGTTGACAGCTCTAATTAGAGATGGGCGAATTTCTAAAAAATTCGATTCGGTGAGTTCGCTGAATTTTTCGACAAAATTTGTTTCGGTCCGAATTGCTTCGGGACGAATTGCGTTAAAAAACAGCTATTTCCAGGCTGAACAGAGCCTGCAGGGTGCTGTAGAGTGTTGTGCCATGCTTAAATATGCAGAGGGAGCTTGGTTTGGTCTTCATACAATATTGTGTTTTAGTATGACACGCATATGACTGCCGCCGCTCTTAGAATCGCTCCACCATAAAATTCCCGGGGCACTTAAGAGAGCAAAACTGACCAAAAAACTGAAGCGGGAATGTCGCCCGATAAAGTCATAGCAGCGACAGCTGAAAAAAAACAAGCTGAGGGCTCAGGTGGCAACATCAGTGACAGAGTGTGGAGGTGACGGCAGCAGCCAAAGCAGCATGAGGTTAGAGAGTGGCACAATGACGTTCTGGAGGTGGCAAAAACAGGAGTAGGCCACAGAGTGGCACAATGACACAGTGTGGAGGTGACGGCAGCAGCCACAGCAGCAGCATGAGGTCAGACAGTGGCACAATCACATTCTGGAGGTGGCAAAAACAGGAGTAGGCCACAGAGTGGCACAATGACACAGTGTGGAGGGCACGGCAGCAGCCACAGCAGCAGCATGAGGTAAAACAGTGGCACAATGACATTCTGGAGATGGCAAAACAGTAGTAGGCCACAGAGTGGCACAATGACAGAGTGGAGGTGACGGCAGGAGCAACAGCGTGAGGTCAGAGAGTGGTACAATGACAGGGTGTGGAGGTGGGTGGCAACACCAGTCCCTGCTAAAGATGGTGGTAGGCAGATGGAGAAACTGGCAGCAGATGTGTGGCATCAGGCGGGTGGCGGCAATCAGAATAGTGGCTGAGGCAAAGTATTTGAACCCAGACTCATTTCTCACAGTTTGGGTGAGGCATCATGGCTGATGTAGTCTGACGCCTAAGGCATTGGTGTGTGGAAATCCTGGCCGATCCACGCCTGATTCATCTTGACAAAGGTCAGTCGTTCCACATTTCCCGTGGACAAGCAGGTTCTCCTTGGGGTAAAGATGGCCCCCTTCGCACTGAACATCCGCTCTGATGCCACAGGACAGCTTCTCCACTGCAAACTCGGCAAGTTGCGGCCACACATCCAGTTTGGCTGCCCAGTAGTCCAGCGTATCTTCTAACTGGGATGGCAGAGTGCTGTCCAAGTAGGACACCACCTGTTGGTTCAGGGACTGCTCCAGGTCCTGCTGCTGCTGCTGGCGACTGCCCTCCTCACTAGGCAGGTGAAGGAGGATTCTCATCAGTGACTCCAGACTTAGGATGCTGCTGATGGAGCTGCTACTGCTCCTACAGCCCCACCTTTCCCAAGCAGTCGCGGCAATGGCCGCAAAATGTAGTCGCCACGTCTCCAGTCCCCTGTCCAGACAGATTTTTCAGCATCTGTTCCAGGACATGAAGCAGTGGAATGACGTTATTCCTCCCGTAGTCCTGGCGACTGACAAATAACGTTGCCTCCTTGAATGGCCTCAGCAAATGCAGGTGTCACGCATGAGCTGCCACTGGCTGACATCAAAGTTACACAGGGGAGTACTCCTGTCCGCCTGGATCATCAAAAAAATCTTTTAATGGCCTGTCTCTGTTCATACAGTCGGTCCAACATGTGCAGGCTGAAATTCCAACAGGTGGAAACATTGCATATCAGAGTGTGTTGGGGGAGACCGTTGTGCCGCTGCAACTCGAGGAGGGTTCCTGGCTTTTTAGGAATGGATGAAGTGCATGCACAGTTTCCTGGCCATTTTCAGAATCTTCTGAAGATCGGTGGAAGACTTCAGGAACCTTTTTACAACCAGATTGAACACTTGCGCCAGATTGAACACGTGCTAGATGACAGCAGCAGTTCTGGCCTCACCGAGTGACCCCTGCTGCGATGTCCCCTTGTTGTGCTGGGACCTGGGCCTGCTCCAGGATTGTTTGTGCCACTGCCACTTGCAGGTGAAGAGCCTGCCACCTCTCTGTCTGACATACCGTTTGTTCTAAAATGAACCAATAAGAAAAAAATGCTGTTAAAATCTTTTAAAAGCCTAGCAATCTATGGATTTAAAGAAGCTAAGAAAAAATGTGGGGGATTGATGAAATAAAATGTCTGCAGCAATTTTGAAAATGATCTCTCTTTGTCTTTTATATATTAAATTTAAACCAATAAACAAAAATAATAAGGACGGATATATGTAGCAATCTAGCCCCTTGATAAATACCGTACTTCTATAAAAAAAATTAAAAAAAACACCCAACCAATGACCACATCAAACGCTCAACTTTCTGTTTACCTTCTTGGACTTGCATCTATCACAGCTCTGTTTTGTACTGAGTATTAACAGGGTTTCTACACAGGTGCATAAGGCCCTTTTTATTGTTTTTGTTATTCCCTCTAATGTCATGGTGAGGCAAAAACTTTTTTTTCTTTAAAGCAATAAAAGAACATTTGTGGAATGATTTATCATATTGGAAATATACACATTTCAGTCTCTTCAAAAATTTGCTTTTATGTTAAACTTTCTCCATACACACAGCACTTCACAGACCCTATAGGCTATAACATTGTATCTATATGGCTCCACAGCATCAAGTCATGCAGGCTTCATTCTCGGGGCTCTGTTATGTGCATTGGACTTTAATCTTTTCACCAATACTTGATAGAAAATTTGTAGTGATCTAGCACCATCAAAAAAGTTTAAAAACACATTTATTTATACTTCATTAAAAATATATATCAGGATCGATGTCTATCCTCAATGTATTTTGATCCCACTTGGCCCTTACATTAAAGAAACCAATCCCAATATTATTTACAGGGGTTTCTGGTTTAGAAATCCATTTTCATATAACCTATTATACAGTTCGTAAAGAGGGGTTCTTTGTTGAGAATCCCCATCTTTTGGGCAGAGTGGAGGGTGATTACAAAGAGCGTGTCTCGCTTTTGAGGATTTCTCCTTTCTTGCATTAGGTAGACAGACCATTGATTTAAATGGGCACTGTGTAACATTTTCTTTCCATAGTGGAGGTGCTGAAGGGAAATTGTTCACTTCCTGATAGATTTATCCACAAATTACAGTTTATTACAACTTATTTTCAAAGAACCCTTCTAACACGTAGGGATTGTTCAATGCAGAGAGCCTCTAAAAAGGAAAAGAGGCACTCATGTACAATCATCTCTCTGTTTTCTGTAGCAAAAAAAGGCAGGAAGGCAAGTAGACCCTATACTCGAGATAAGGTGTGGCCCACATGGTACAAAACAGCTGATACACCTTCTGCTAATGTTGAGACTAAGGGTGTGGCTCATTACATAGTGATGGTCCGAAGCAAAAAAAAAAAAACTGTATTGTATAGGAAATAAATGTTTGAGATTTTAATTGTTTTCCTTACAGAAATGTATGTGAATTGGTTCTCTGAAATTAGATAATAGGATTTTCCTACATAGCTGTCTGAACATGGGTGTAATTATAACAGGAGCAGCTATAGCAGCTGCTTATAGCTGCTCCTGTTATAATTACACCGATGTTCACCCATGGGGGCCCAATTTTAAAAGGGAAACCCCTAAAGGTGTAAAAAAAATGTCCCAAATTTTTTTTAGAAAATTTGGGGGGTTTTTTTCTCTACCAAAAAACACAAACTGGGGGGGGTTTTCTCCAGAAACATTTGTTTTTTTTAATAAAGTTGTTCCACCTACAGTGCTGTTGAGTTTATGTCTCGTTTTGCTATGGGCTCTGTGAAGGCTAGTTACGCCCATGTGTCTGAGTACTAAGCCTGTGTAAATGGTGGTTTACAAATCCTGATGGTTAATGGTTTATTTGGTACTGTTTTCACCACCCATTTTCACCAGGATTTCTTTCAGGTCATTCCCCTTCTCTGCTACATCCTATTCTGCACTGAAGCTTTCCTCTTCAGATAGGCTTATATGTCCTAGCCACATAAAATAACAGATACATTACCCCGCCCACAAAAAATGTTTTTTTAAAGGTCCCCCCCCGGTTTTTTGGGATTGGTTTTTGGGTATATTCTGTATTCAGGTATGCTGAATTCAAAAACCCCCATTTCCCTTTTGGGTTTAAATTTTGGGTTAAAAGTTTTGTAGACAAGGGATAGTCAAAAAAATAATGCATTCCCCCAATGCGACTTGTGTGTGATGACAAATGCAATAGCTTTTAGTTTTTCCCTTTGACTTTTAAAAAAAATTTTTAAATCAACAGTTCCACACAATGTTTTGATTTGTTCATAACTCCGGGATAAAAAACGGGAAAAATAGCCCTTTTTTGGGACATTAAATTGGTTAAAAGATAACAAACAAAAAAAAAAAAAAAAAAATTCGCTAATTTTTTTAAATTCCCACAGGTAAAATTCCTTGGGCCCCACACCCTTAAAAGGATGTAAAATAATGAAAAATAATTTTTATCTTGTACCAGAAAGCTAGAAAATACTGTTGAGAGTTTTTTATCGACAAAGTGAAAATGGGCAAGGGTTTTTTATGGTGACAAAATTTTTTCCAAAACCCATGCAAAATTTTAAGGGTTAAAATCTGACCCATATCTATTAAGATCGCGCCTTTTTTCGGCCACCCCCCTGAATTTTGGCGGCCCAAATCAAAAATTACAGAATAGAGAAAGGGTAAAGGTTTGGGGTTGCGACGTCTGACGGGATGGGGTTGGGGTTGCGATTGGCTGGAAAAATCACTGACCTCTTTTTTAAACTTTAAAAACACCCTTTCCTTTTTCAGCCTCATGTCTTCAAGCGTCTCATAGGGATAGGGGTCCTCCCTTTTCCCCGGGGGGGCCCAAAACAGCTCACAAAATAATCCCAAATTTCTGCACAGAGAAACCTCCTACTTTTAAAGCTGTGTTTCCTTTCCAAATTTAGTTAAAATTAGAGATTTTGAAATTTTATGTAGTTAGCTAAGAATTTTAAAACCCGCATCTACCGCGGTAAATTCCCGTGGGGGGGTGGGGGGGGGGGGGGCCCGGGGGCGAAAAACAGACAAGCTCTATCTAAAAAAAAAAAAACACGGGAATAAAGTTCACCAAGACTAATGTGACATTGTAAGTGGAATATTTTTAATTTTTAAAACATTTTGCTATTGAAATATTTCCGGAAAATTGGGGCCACCCCTAAATTTAATATTTTTATCCCAAAACTTTTTCCTAGTAACTGCGGGGTCCTTTTTTTAGCGGCAAAACTCCACTTTTTATTATATTATACTTTTTCAGATAGGTGTTCTTTCAATTTTACCCATTACACCTTACTGTTGATAAAATCCACCCTTGCGGGGTTAAAATTTTCCCAACCCCGCAATCTTGTGCCCACAAAAGGTTTTTTTTTCCCAAAAAATACCGGAAAGCCCCGAAAACTTTCCCAGATACGGGTTTTTTGACTTTTGCCACCCAGTACTGTTCATTGACGCAGCCTACGAAAATTTTAAAACAGCAATTTTTTTAAAAAAATTCCCACCCCCCGGGTTGGAATTTTGAAAGGGGCAAAAAATACAGTTTATTATATCAAAACATAACTTTTTTACGTTTTTTTTTGATTTTTTGCGCCCCCCCAGTACTTTCCCAATTGACCAGCATCTCCCTTAAATCTTTAAAACCCAGCAATTCTATATTCACCACAGTAAATTTTGAAAAGGTGCAAAAAAAATACCGTTTTTTTATATAAAAAAACCTAACAGTTCCCGGGGGTTTTTTTGACTTTTGCCGCACCCAGCATTTGTTAAATTAAAGGGAAAGGCATCTAGGGAAAAATTTTTAAAAAAAAAGCAATTCTATATTCACCACGGGTAAATTGGAAAAGGTGCAAAAAAAACCGGTTTTTTTAAACCCTAAAAAAAAACAGTTTAAACGTGTTTTTTGCTTGTTTTGCGCTCCCACATTGTTCATCTTGCCCCCGCAGCATCTACTAAATTTTTAAAACACAATTCAATTTTTCACCACAGGTAATTAAAAGGGTTTTGGCCAAAAAATATTTGTTTTTTAAAAACCCAAAACAAAACATTTTAAGGTTTTTTTGATTTTTGGGCCCAACACCCAGCATTGTTTAAATTCTGCCCCGCAGTTCTCCCTTTTAAAAACCCTTAAAAAAAGCAATTCTAAAACCCCACCACAGGTGAAATTTAAAAGGGGTTGAAAAAAAAATTTTTTACCGTTTTATTATACCAAAACATAACAAAAAATCCCCCGTGTTTTTTTGGCCTTTTTGCCCATCCAATTTTTGATGGGTTCACCTTCTTTAAAAATTTTGAATCCAGCAAATTTTTTTTTTTGATTAGAGGGTTTTGGGGAAAATAGCTGCTGATTTCCCCTATTTTTTTAATAAAGATTTTCCAAAAACCCCCTATTCCAAAACCTTCTAAAAATTTTTATATTTCCCTAAACCATGGGAGCAAATGAAAGGGGGGAAAGCGAGCAAAGAGGGGGGGGTACACGGGGAGGTAGGGGTTTTACGAGAAAAGGGTGCTCCTTCCAGTGCGGGCGACAACCCCCCAGCCAGCCCGGGGGAAATCTTTCATTTTGCAGGACCTTCAGGCCGGGTCATCGCTGGGTTCAGGCCCTGTGAATCTAAGAACGAACTTCGCCCAAAATCTGTCCTTCATTTGGTTTAATGAAACCCCTGCATTTTAGCATCTTACCTCCCCCGTCCCCCGAAAGTCACGGCCACAAATTTTCGCCCATCAGCATCACCCAGCATCCGTCCAACATGAAGAAACCCAAATTTGTCAACGCGGGTACCCACCACTGTGGATCTTCCATTGTCTGCAGACCTCTTTGTTTGAAAAAATGGGGTTTGGGGTCAGAAGGAAATTTTAAAAAAAGATCAAGAAAATGATTTGTCCCTCTAAACCGCCCAGTTTACTGGATGCCATCAGAGGGGTAAAGGAAAACCCGGCCCAATCGGCAAAAAATCCCGGGCGGTCGGCAAGGGCCTTGCATCCCCTTCCCTTGTAGCCCCAGTTTCTAAAATGCAGAAATTCGGGAAAACACCAAGTCACCTTGGTTGATGATGATTAGGGATGACGACATTGGGGAAACCAACCTGGCCCTTTTCCGCAAATTTTCCCTTGCGAGCTTTTTCATCATGACGGGGAGGAAGACGATGGGGTATGCCCAATCCCGGGGCCCGCCAAAAAAAGGGGAAGAGGGCCCTTTTCCAAAAGGGTTCCTGATATGATTCCGCCACCAGGGTTCCAATCGCAAACCCCGTTTCCTCGCTTATCGCCGTAAAAAAGGTTTCCGGGGCCCTCAACCCTTTTGGGCCTTCTTTAACCAAGCCACTTTTTCCCCGACCCCAGCTTTGCCCAAAAGCCTCCCCTTTTGGCCGTAAACGCGAAGTAGAGGCAAAAAACCTTTAAAGTGGTTAACCCCCACACCAAAAATTCCCAATTCACTTTCAGCAAATTTGCTTTATTTTGAAATGGGGGGAACATTTTGGCCCAAAAAAACCCCAACCGCCGCCGGGGCCTCCAACCACTGCCCACACCCTCTTCCCCGGGCCCCCCCCTCCCCGCCGCCCCCCCCCACCAAGCGTTCCCAGCTGCCCATTTTCCTCTCAGAGCATGATCGGGGAATCACCCCGCTTCAGCCTTCCACCGTCGCCCGATTCCAAACCCGGGCACCACCAGAAAACCCATCCTCCCCCCTTTCCACCCCCCGGGTTTTGATGACCGCACGCCGTACAGGGGCCAAATCACAGCCAGCCTTCTGTCTTCCGGTTTGGGAGCAAAAAAACATTTTAACCCAAACCACCCCCAAAGCCAAAAGCCTGAAGTCGGCATTGCCAGGTTTTTTGGGCCTTGGGAAAATTTTCCCTTTCCCCGCTGGTGGACACAGATGGGTTTTCCCCCGCCAGGGTCATGGGCCCTGGGCCTGCCCCCAATCCCAAAGAACCCGACAAGGAAATTTTTTTTTGGGCCAGAAAAGCCGCCCCTGGCCCGGCCCCAGCCAGTGTCATCAAAAAATTTTCAAGCGCGTTGTCTTCCCATCTTTTCCCGGGAAAAAGCCCCATCCACCCCCCGCCCAAAAGGGCCCCTAGAAAAGGCCAAGGGCCCAAAGGGCCCCGGCTAATTTCTCTGTGCAGCCCCTGGGGGGATCTGGGGGGTTTTGTCTCGGGGGTTAAAGGTTGGCTCTCAGGCTGGGCGCACGCTCTTAAAAAAACCGCAGGGATGGTCCCGGGGCCCTTTTTCCCCCCAAAGGTCCCTGGTGGAAATCACTTTCCCCAGAACCCCCAGGCCGGGGTTTAAAATTTTAAATCTCCCTTGAAAACCCCTTTCCCCTTACACAGTCGGGAAAGCGGGGAAAGGGCAAAAAGGGAAAACGAGACCAGCCTGGGGGGGGTTGACAAGACCTTTTTGGCCAGGCAAGGTGGGTCGAAAAAACCGGGCGAAATCTGCTGGCCGCATTTAAAGATCGGTGGGTTTGGAGCAAAACCCCCCCCTTTTTTGGGGCCAAAAGAAAACATGCCCCCATAAACCTTGTCGTCCAGAAATTTCTAAAGAGCAACCCGGGCCCCGGGACTGCCGGGCGAAAAAAGGGCTCGAGGTTTTATTTCCCGCATTTCCCCCCGGGTTTCCCCAACCCTGCCCCTTTTTCCCGCCTGGCTGCGTTCAGCGTAAAGCCCCGGCCCCCTCCCCTTCAATTTTTCTAAAAGTTAAACGGGGCCCAAAACACATTTGGGAATTTTTCCACCCCCCCCATGCCCCACGATTTTTTGGGTAGCAGCGAAATGCAAATTTCACGCAGTCCGAAGTGAAACATGGCCTAAACAAGCAGCGGAAACACCTCGGGGTTTTTGAACCCCCGGAAGTGGAGGCAGGTAAAAGGGAGCTCTGCACCACCCTTCCCTTTTTTGAAAAGCCCCCAAAAGGGTTAAGTCCCGGGAAAATCCCTTTTTCAGCCAAGGAGAAAATTGGGGTTTATCTTAAATTTCGGGGAACGATTTTACGGGAAACACTCTAAACAACAGGGTCCCCCAGCGACGGGGGAGGAGACGGACAAGATCGGACAGGGGAAGCCTCCTCCCCCGGGCCAAAAAAAAAAGGGGCCCCCTGCCCCTTTTCAAAATTTCACCCGGTCTCTTAAAGGCAGTGGGTTCCGGGGTCCAAAAGCGGGCCCCAATGGGGGGCGCATCACCTCTCAGGGGGCATCATCTCAGGCAACCCCCGGGCTGTTTTTGAAGCTGTGCCGGAGGCAGCGGAGGGGGGAAAAATTCCTAGACACCTATTTTTACCGACTCCCCCCCTTTGGAAAAAGGGGTTTTGGGCCCGCGAAATTTTGAGGCAGAGGGGGAAAAGATGGGGAAGTTTCAGTTTGCTATGCCCTCAGCCCCCAGAGGCTTGGGAAAAATCAAGGCTCCATCTCCACATGGGGTTGTTTTAAATTGTTTCCCAATTAACCCTAAACCATATCCTCGCTTTAAAGGGCCATCAAAATAAATCAACAACTTAGGGGGTTTGGGCCCAAACCCTCCTACCCCCCCTTACAAAACAAAACCAGCATTTTCCCTTCCCCCCCCCAAAATAGAAGAAAAAATGAAAGGAAATGGGAGCCCCTTGCTGATTAAATCACGGGAAAAATCTTTTTAAATTTTGTTTTAAACGTTTCCCCCAAAAAATGTCACGGTGGAACAACATCCCACCGACGTGCCCACCAGAAGATGCCAAGTAGGGCGGGGCCCCAGCGGGCGAGCCAAGGTTCAGAAACCCCCAAATTGGGTGACCTTTTGGCAATCTTTTTTCCCACCCACCTCCCCAAAAACGCATCCAAGGTGCAGGGCAAAACATCCAACACACAAAGGATAAAGTTTAAGATCATGGTTGCACCGAACTATTTTGCTTAAAAACACCGATGTTTTTTCCCTTTGGGGTTCCAGCCCCCAATAGCCCTTCTGGTACCCAAAATAAACGAAGGGCCCTTTGGGGCTGGCTCTCACCCAAAAAAAGGGTGGTTTGCCCTTTCCCCCACCCACCCTTTCCATATCTGAGCGGCACCTTCAGCACAGCGGGAAGGGGCCATTAAAAGGACAAACCACCCGGGGTTTTCCCACAGAAAAAATTTTGGGACCCGTTTGCCTTTTCAAAAGTTTTAATCAGCATGGATCTCTGGATGATTTGTGGCCCCCAATTGCCGAGGTAAACCGATTATTTTGGCCCCCCCCCTCCCTTCACTTTTCCCTTTTGAAAACAAAAAAAGGGTTCCTCTTGAAAAACTTTTTTTTTAAAAAACCTATCTTTTTTGGGAAAATTTTTTTATTCTCTTTTCCCAACATTCATTTTGCTTTTTTTGCTCCCCCCGGGGAGGAGACGGGTAAAAGACAGAAAGGGGTTTTTTCATAAACAACACCGTTTTCCCAAATTTACCCCATTTTTATCTAAAAATTTTCCCAAATTGTCAATATTTTTTTGAGGTCATTTTTCCTGTGAGAAAAAGCTATAAAAAAAGGGGCCCCCCTTGGGGAACAGAAATTTGGCTTCTAAAGGGCTTTTCCCTCCCCACTTTTTTTAAAACTAGGGGGCCCGAGAATCTAAGTTAAAAATTTTTTTTGGGGTTTTTTAAAGGCCGGGTGAATACAGAAATAACAGGGGTCTTTTGGGAAACAAAAATTTTGGCTTCAAAAGTGGCATTTCTCCCTCACAATTTTTAAAAAATTGGGTTTTGAAAAAAACCCATTTTTTTAAAATTTTTTGGGTCATGCTGCTTTAAATGCAGCAATACTCCCAAGGCCCCAAATTATAAAAAAAAAGTTGTTTCTAAAAAAGACATTTGTTTTTTCCCACAAATTGCCCCAAAGACCTCAAGGGTAAATGCTTTAAATTTTTTTTGGGGCTTTTTGTTTTGAAAATGCAGCAATACTACAGGCCCTTTTCCCAAAAAAAATTGTTGTTTCTAATAACATTTTTTCTTCAAAATTTTGGTAAAAAAGGGGCTAAAGGGGTCATGTTTTTAAATTTTGGGGAAATTTTGGCTGTGACATCAGCTATACAAGGGGTTTTCAATTTCCTAAAAAATTTTTGGTTTCTAAAAGAAAAATTTGTTTTCAAAATTTTTTCCAAAGTGGCTCGGGGGTCATGCTTTAAAATTTTTGGTTTTGGTTTTTTGTTTTGTGCCCGCAGCTATACTACAGGTAAAAATTCAAAAAAATGTTTTTTCAAACCCAAAACATTTTTTTTTTCATTTTTGCCCAAAGGGGGCTAAAGGGGCCCCATGCTTTAAATTTTTTGGGGGGCCTTTTTGGCGGTAAAATTGCACAATACCTGGGGGGTCCTTTTAAAAAAATTTTGGTTGTTTCTAACAGACTTTTGTTTTTTTTCCAAAAATTTCCAAAATTTTGGGGTTTCAAGGGTCAGGGGGGGCTTTGGAAATTTTGTTTTCATTTTGCGGGGTGACATGAAAAAGCTATACAAAAAGGTCATATCAAAAAAATGTTGTTTCTAAAAGACATTTGTTTTTTCCCCAATTGTCAAAGTGGCTCAAGGGGGGAATGTCTGCAGAAACGGGAAAAGGGAAAGGACATTTTTTTAAATTTGGACACAATTGCAAAATGCCCTTGTTTTTGGGCAACATAGCTTTAACATAGTTTAAACTTAGCATCAATCCCTTATTGAGAAAACCCATTAAAATAAAATAAAAAAAAAGAGAAACAAAGAATGGGGGGGTTTTCCATCCTATTTTAAAAATTTTTTTCCAAAAGAATTAAATTACTAAAAAATTTTCATGAACAAAATAGCTGTTAAAAAAATTTTTCTGAATTGTACAAGGGAGGACGGGAAAAACCCTTTAAAACCGATTTAGGTTTTTCCCAAAAGGACAGGGAGTTTTGGAGCACGGACAAGAAACAAAAAACAGAGCCCAAATTTCCCCCGCCCTTTGAAAAAAAGGGGGAAAAATAATTTCTAAGATAAAGGGCACCGGGGGTGTAACAGGAGCTTTAAACCCACCAGAAATTTCAAGTAAAGGTTTAAATTGGGGGTCCACCTTTTTCCCGGGGGGGACAAGCCTACCCAGGTTTTGGGATTTGTGTACTGAGGAAGGCTGGAGTTCTCAAAACTTCCGCTTCCTCACTCTGTTTCAGCACAAGTTTTCTTCGCGTCATCAGGGGGGCTTTTTAACCTGGGGTTTTAAATAGATGAGGGACGCCAGCCTGGGCTCTCCCCCGCACCCTTTTTAAACCCCGGGCCCCCGGGGTCATGCTGTGGCCCAGGACGGGTATAGTCAATGCCCAGTGAAACAAAAATTTGGTGGTTAAAAGACCCCTTTTTTTCCGGGCCCCTTTTTAAATTGGGGGTCATGCAGGTTTGGGGGCTCATGCTGTGGCCCGGGACGGGTATGGGCCAATGTCCGTGAAACTAAAAGGGTGGTTGAAAACTTTTTTTTCCGGGCATTTTTTAAAAATGTGGGGGCCATCGGGTTTTGGGGGCCATGCTGGGGGCCCCCAGGAAAAGGGATTTTTCAATGTCCATTTTCAAGTAAGATGATGGTTCAAACAAAACCCCCTTCGGGCATTTTCCCAATTTGTGGGTAAAGCGGGTTTTAAAGGGGTCGGGCTGTGGTAAAGAAAAGGGGGATATTTAATGGCGTGATTTTTTTCTGTACTTTTATAACCTAAAGTGTGTTGCCTAAAATTTTAGCACAATCCTTTTTAAACTGTTGTGGATTTTAAATTTAAAGGTTTCCCCTCCACCCCTTGTTTGGGTTAAAAATGAAGGGTTTTTGCTCTCCCATAGACTTTAAGGGCCCATCGCTCTTAATCGACGCTCACTATCAAAAAACCCTTTATCGATAGGGGCCCGGGACTATCGACTATCGATCGATCTCATACCAAAACCAATCCCCTCAACACAAACTAAAAAACCCAACTCTAGAAATGCATTATAAAGGTGCTAGTAAAGATAAAAAAAAAAAGAAATTCGTATGTTTGCGCTTTTTATAAACATTATATCCAATGTAACTTTTAATCATCTCTTTATTTCATCTTTAGTAGAAAATTTTAAGCAACATTCCAGGCAAAAAATACATACAGTGTACTGTTTACTGGAGGCGGGGCATGACACAGTGGCACAAAGATCACCAAAGAAAATTTTTATGTCATATATACTCCGTTTGGGCATAGGGCAAGGTTTCAGCTTTGCCCAAATTTTTTCTAAACCCCCAGTAAAAAAATTTCAATTTGGGTCCTACACCACAAATCCATGGCAATCTGCAGTACGGTAAGGTGGATGAGGTTTTCAAAAACTTCTGTGTACAACAGTACATTTTTAAATAAACATGTCATATTTTTTTACAGTCATCTGGATTTTCAGATTTCAAACCCCATACATATGGAAAACAATAAAACTCTATAAACCAAAACCCGGCATAAATTTAGCTCAATGGGCCTAGAGTTTGAAAGTGGTCCACTAAGGTATTATAACATTTTCAGCAAGAAATAAACAATATGAATTACTTCAAATGTATTTTTTTCTACATGTAATGGACACAAAAATAAATTATGTTTTAGGATTTGTAAGATACACTGCTATTTATTTGAATTAATCTTTGATTATTATGCAATCTATTTAACTAACTCATTTTCAGCTCTTGAATGTTTGGTGGTAAATAGTTCCACTTAGCTATTTTTGGAAGACAAAGAAGATTGTTATTAAAATCTACAATAACAGTGCTAAGTGGGAAAACAAGGGCATAGAATATACTTTATAGAGTAATATAAACAGTCAATCATAGAAGCTTTGAACAGACTTTGGAGAAGGAAAAGTTGAGGCAGCTTCCCCCACTTGTATACCAAAACTTGCTGATCAGCTGTTTCAATAAGCAGTACATAATAGCCAGCTGGAACCACTCTCATTTGGATAAAAAAAAACAAGAAAACAAAAAAAAATCTACAGTATGTAGAGAGCTAGAAAATAAAAGCAATGCATACAGCAATATCTAAGAAAAGAGGGATGTGACTTGCAACACAGAACTTAATTACTATGAGGGAACTACTAAAATGTGTCCCCCCTTAGAGAACCCTTAGGCTATGTTCACACAGCTTAAAATGGGACATATCTCGCCCCGTATTTTGCGGCGTACTGCGCTCAAATATGAGCAAAATGTGCCCCAGTCATTACGGTAATCCACAGTTCTCATAGAGAACTATGGATTACGTCTCCTCTCCCTGCTCGCACAATATGGCGAGCGGGAGATAAGTGACTTGTCAATTATTCAAGGCATATACGTGCCGCGAACAATAAATGTCCAATGGGCCAGCGTGCTGCCGGCCCACCTGTCCTGAGCACACAGCGTAATTGCGGACGAAATGCGTCCCACAATTATTGCCATGTGAACATAGCCTTATCTATATCCCTACCTTTAATTAGCTAATTGTTGACGTTTGTAAAGGTTTTTTTTTTTTTATATTTTGCCCAAAATGCATTGCTATCTTGCCTGTCCTCATGCCAATTATTTTTGACTAGGCGAGATTCACTTTTTTCATCATTACTGGAAGGCTACATTGACATGGATCAAGTCAACTATGGGTTTTCTGCAGCAGATCCACTAAGATCCACACGCAAAAACCAAAAGTAATTACGAATTTTGAAAACACATAGTGGGCTCAACCTGTATGAAAGTAAAATGAAAGGGTCCTACTACTGACATGGGTAAATCATGATTAGCTTTCAACTCCAGTGCCTCAAATACATACCGAATAATTCAAAGGAAAGCAATGCAACAAATAAAAAGTGACATATAAAACTGTACATTGTATATATAACTGTGGCATTGTACCAATATTATTGGGAATGAACAATAAATTCAAAGCACAGCACAAAAGCAGCAGCGGCATTACAGTGACTCTTGCTAGGAAAACAATTTACTGAGAAGAGACACATTTGTATTTAAAATACTGCCACACCAAATTTATTGTCGACCGGCTAGAAGAAAGGCAACATTTCACTGTAAATGCATTGATTTCACACAATGTCTTAAATCAGACTGCAGACGGGGAATCTTATTGATGTGTGCTCAAGCCTTTCTTCACATTTGAAAACTATTAATTTGTGGTGCTAAAGGTGGAACTGGGGCTTTTAAAAGCATTTCAAAGTCAACATGACAAATTAAGAAGTCTTTAAAACAAAATTGTTCCCTTTCCAATGTTGATTGTGAAAAGCTTTATAATGGAGTTTAAAAAACCTATTTTAATACTTTTTTACTTTTTAATAATTTTTTTCTCTAAGAAATACGAAGAGAAAATAAAAGGTATATTTACACCTACATTAGAAAATTAAAGGGAACTTTACAGTCCCTTAAAGAGGACCTATCACCTCCTGAGAACCTTATGAAGTAATAGAAGTCTAAAATATAAACACTTTCTCAAATATGTTTAATTTGAGAAATGAAAGCATTTCACCTGTAATTCAGTATAGGCACTGGCCCTTTAAAACAGGACTGAAGTCCGGCCAAGTCAGACCCTGACAAGCTCTGTGAAACTCCCTGCTTCTGATCTGGGAAAATCCACTGTGCAAGGGGGAACCTGTAAGTCTGTACATCTGTACACTGGGAAGCTCTGTGATGATATCATTATGCTGAGTGTTATTAAGCTAGCAGTAGTGTAATATGAATGCCTGTATGCTATAGAGGAGAAGGCTGGGAGAAACAAGTAAACTCTGTCATACATATGTCCTCAGTGTGCTGTGCCTGCTGTTTATGAACAGTGACAGACTTAACCCTTTACAAGCAGTTATGTCCTCCGCTCCTCCTGCATAGTTGGTATCTCCCACAGAAGGAAATCTACCAGATTGTGAACTCTGCTTAGCAAAATGAAAGAAAACCCTGTGATTGGTGCTCTTTAAGACTGGTCCCTGAGAACAGCATAAGTAGTTGCAGGCACATTGGGCCTCATTTATCAAAACTGGCTAACAGTATAACAGTTTAAGTTACTTATAGTAACCAATCAAGGCTCAGCTTTTATTTTTGCAACTTCTCTGGAAAATGAAAGCTGAACTCTGATTGCAGTTGCAGATTGAAGTTTTACTGTTACAGAGTTTGTATAAAGGAGGCCCAGTGATTTCAACATGTCACTTATCTGTGAATATGTAGTTTTGGAGAAGTCACAGATTTACTGTTGCAGCGTCATGAAGGTGCTTTCAGTCAGATATCAGATAAAAAGAAACAGACTACCCCGGCCCACCAACGGTATTCGGCATTTGTGTAGTTCATCAAGGGCTACAAGGATCCTCCAGTGGACCCTTGGCCCAATTCATGTGACTCTCACTGCTCATAGGAGGCAGGTGCTGGAGAGGGACTCCCTCTTCAGCACAACAGCAGACAGCCAGAGATGTAACTATAGGGGTCCCAGTAGTTACACTTGTCACCGTGTATGGTTCAGACAGCATGAACAATCTGACAAGTTCCCTTTTAATAAGTCTACTGTATTTAAACACTCAAAGGCTTTAGTTTCTAATAAGTTTGAACTTTAAATAAAACTCCTAGGGCGACATGTAGGAACGGGGCTGCGTCAGAATTCTGGCATCAAAAAGCTGTAGTAGCCAAGTTATATAGATGTATGAACAGGCGTACTCCAAACTTTGGCCGTTTTTAGTGTGCCAAAGTTTTGGGCTGTTCTGGGGGTGTGTCACATCACATTAGTAGAAGTAGACACATTTATGATTCTTTGACGCCAAATCTAGATGCAGAACAGTTATTACAGCCAGACCAGGTTAAAGGTGGTCTGCCTGAGCCCGAGTTGTCGTATTGACACTAGACTGCACCTGTATCTATGAACTGCAGAAGAACAGGTTCATACATTCTGGCGCAGTCTTTACTATCTTAAATCGATTTAGAACTGGTCTATCAGTGCCAGAATTCATATATGTTGCCCCTAATTTTCATTACTGATGCTGGACAATTTGTATCTCCACCGATGAAACAAAAATAAACTGAAAATTAGTGTTCCCCTGAGTTTTGTATAATAATAACACTATTATAAACAGCAGGGTAATATACTATTTTTGTGTGGTCCTAGTATAAATCTATTTATAATTCATTTTTACGCTGCACAAAATCTTTCCAAGCCGCAACATTGAGATCTACACTATATAGTTAAATAAACCGCTCTCCTAAACTTGCAATTAAGGGGTTAGAGTGAAAGGATTAACAGTCCTAGTATGTTAAATGACCATAGTAGGTCTATTTTCCAAGGTTTAAATAGACCTATTTTACTTAAAGAGAACCTGTCACATAGATTATGCCCCCCTTGCTGAGGGCAGAACAAGTTAGTGTCAGACCTGCTGTTTTCAGAGCTGTGTCCCTTATTCTGTAAGATGCTGTAGTTTTCGTGTATTTAATGGTCAAATCTGCAGTTTTTAGCCAGAAGAGTCATTCAAAGAGTCAGTTTTTCCCAAACCCCGCCCATCTGAGGCTAGCCCCGCCCACCTCAACTGACAAACCTATTGCTTTGAATAGGTAGAAACATGAGAATAACTGCCAGTGGGCGGGGCTAGCCTTTGGTGGGTGGGGCTAACACCTGCTCATGAATAAGATTTGAGGGGTAAATGCTCTTAAACTACAGCATCTTACAGAATAAGGGGCACGGCGCTGGAAACAGCATGTCTGACGCTAGCTTGTGCTGCCCTCAGCAAGTTGGGCATAACCTATGTGACAGGTTCCCTTTAAAGAATATAGTCCTAGTATGGCAATGCCGAATGTAGATGGAACCTTGTACAGACTCTGGTGATGGAAAGATGCCGTTTTATTAGAAATAAAGACTAGAAAGTCTTGCCTGATTAAATTATACACAAAACACATTGTAGGAGCGTTCTTGTTTTATTTCCAATAATAATATTTCATCCAGGGTCCATCGTCAAACTGTGATGTTCACTTTGCCCACTCAAGCTGGACAGTGATGGGGATTAGCATCATCAGTTTTTACTAATACAGGCTGATTGTGAGTGTTTTGCTTCAGCACAATCTCAAAGTGAGCAGACTTTCTTTCTGACCGATCTATTACATTTATTGACAGTGCTCTTTTCTTTCCTTCTTGTATTAACTTCAGAAATGAGAATCCATATAGTGCAAATGATCATGAGTAAGGGCTTCCACTACCACCATACCCTAAAAACCACATTATTCTCCACCACATTGTGTTAACAGAACTCAAATCTTGGAGATTAATGGCATATTTAAAGCATAGTTGGCAACTTTTGAAAATGGAAAAGCAGGAGTCTAAAGAGGGCGGCGCGCATAGCGCGTCGCGGCAAAAATTTGCATGGACACGCCCATCTTTTTGTGTGCCACACCCCTTCAAAAAGCCACACCCACTCTGCCTAACTACATAATGGCTTTGGAAGAAAGCAAGGTAGATGCCTTTAGCCAGGTAGTGCCCCCTAATAGCCAGGTAGTACCCCTTACAGCCAGATAGTGCCTCCTTGTAGCAAGGTAGATGCCCCCTCTGTAGCCAGGTAGATGCCCCCCTTTGTTAGCCAGGTAGTTGCCCCCTTCGTTAGCCAGGTAGTGCCCCTTTAATAGTCAGGTAGTGCCCCCTTTAGTAGCCAGCCAGGTAGTTGCCCCCATTAGTAGCCAGCCAGGTAGTGCCCCTTTAGTAACCAGTAGGTAGGGCCCCCTTGTAGCAGCAGTATTGCCCCCATTGTAGCCACAGGTAGCCCCATTGTAGCCAGCCAGGTAGTTGCCCCCATTGTAGCCAGCCAGGTATTGCCCCCATTGTACCCCAGTATTGCCCCCATTGTGCCAGGGTAGTTGCCCCCATTGTAGCCAGCCAGATAGCCCCCCCCCCCATTGTAGCCAGACAGAGCCCCCATGTAGTTAATAAAAATAAAATAATAAATTCCACTTACTTGACAGGCTCCTGCAGCTCGGCCAGGCTCTGCTCGATCTCTCAGCGACGCAGGGGGAATGAGAGCAGCTGCGCGTCATTTCCCCTGCGCCGCTGACCTGTATGCACGGCGCGCAGCGGCGCCGTACATACAGAGGGAGAAGGGAGGAGGGAGCGCTCCTCCCCGCACAGTGAGACCGCGGGCGGATGAGCGGACCCTGCGCCCGCTTCACCCGCCCGTGGGAACGGACCGGCGGCGCCGGAGTAGCGCACCACGCTACTCCGGCGCCGCGGCCATTTAAAGGACCCCGCCGCCTGCTGGCGCGGGGGAGAAATGCCAACTCCCCCGGGAGGGCAGGGGGGGACCCCAAATAGCGGGACCCCCCCGCCAAAAACGGGAGAGTTGGCATGTATGATTTAAATGAAACCTCTGACACTGACCGTATGTAATCTGCAGGCAACATGTTATACAGCAAGAGGAGCTGAGCCAATTAAGGTATGGTTTTATAGGGAGTGATTCAGCACAACTTTATTAATTCAATTTACTGCTTTTTCTGGATTAAGAAGACCAGTAGGTGGTGTTATTAGTAACTGACCACCTTCCTGGTATGAGTGTTCATACGGAGATACCAATCCGTCCCTGATAACACCTATTGGACTTCTTAACTCAGAAAAAGCAGCAAGTTGAATGCATAAATTACAAGTTCTACTGAACCATTCCCTACAAAGCTAAATATCAATCTGCTCAGCTGTTCTTGCTCTATACTATGCTGCAGACAAGTTTACTATGACTGGTTCCTTTTAAAGGAGTTATCCAGTTTGGAAAAAAACATTTTCATACACCCTTTTATAAACTTTTAAGCTTATAAAAGGGGTCCACTGTTCAAGATTCTCATCTTTTAGGTAGAATAAAAGTAACACCCTCTCTTTCTGTGGAGGATTGTTCCCTTTCAACATTAAAAATACAGCATATTGATTTGAATGGGTGCCTTGCAATGCCTTCTGTCCATGTCATGGAAAACTGAACACTTACTACCAAATTTCCGCACAAATTACATTTATTGCTAGGTGCCCAGCGGAGGACCAATTTGTAATCAGTTTACTGTAAAAGGACTCGTCAAACAAGTAAGGTTTGTCCAACACATAGAACGTTTTTTAAGTAAGTGAACCACTCATGTTCAGTCCCCTCTTTGCTGCAGCAAAAACAAGGCTGGGAGGTAAGAGGACCCCTAGTCTGACTATAAGGTGTGGTCCACATCAATCAGACATTTATAGCATATCCATGGATTGCCCATTTAATACAAAACAGCAGATACATGCGAAAGAAACATTCTGGGCAAAACAGATACACTAGGCGGGTGGTTCATCACATAGAGATTCTCTCCTTAGTGAAAAACTGTCTCATGATCAGGGTTTCATCAAAATAAATATGCATTATGCATATGCAAGGAGAAACATGCATTTTTAACTGTACAGTAATTTTACATTTCATTGTACTCAACAAAATTTCACTATAGACTTTCAATTACATAACAGTATTATAATTTGCTTTTCTACACCCTAGTCACAGGCAATACCTAGATTTTATTGTGATTACTAACATTTGTGCATTTTATCGTCCGTTACAGAGCCTTGCCTTTATACTCAGAGTTTGACGGTATTATAACAGAGCCTGTGGTAATAACAGATGTTGTTTTATATCAGTTTAAAGTAATATTCTATTGATAACATGCAGTATATGAAAGAAATTGCTAACAGATTTCAAATACTGAAACTTCACACCTTGCCACACTTTGCTACACAGATGCCTTGTGGCCTCACTGAATATTTCATGAAGGAAACCAGACAAAACATTGTAAACTACACAAACTACACACACTGTGCATTCACTCTATGGAAAATAAAGTGGCAAATGGGAAACAATATTGTGTACTTGATTCTGCAGTGAACATCTTGGTTGTAAATCTGTTTTTTAAAGGAGTTTTCATATCTGGCTGTTTCACAGACCCTACTTTTCACAGTCAGAATTAATCCTAATACTGCGTTTTAATGAGAACAGTCAAAAAGCAAGACAAATACAAATTGTAGTAGCTGTCAGCAGCTCTTGTGGATGATTAATGTGCACTGTTTTCTCCGTCTTGTGGACTACATAATGCATTTTGTTGGAATCAAAAGACCAGTTGAAAACAAAATGACAGCCCCCATAAACTTCAAGAACAAAATGGCTGGCCCCTTCTTGTTCAATCTTTGGGTAGTTATACAGCAGTGATTGGCATATCAGCTCTGCTATTCTTAGTTGAGTCTGTTAGGACATTGTTGATGGAGGGGTTAACAGCAGAGCACAAGGTTACAGAGCTCTAAGAGGTTAATGTTGGTCAGTAGAAAACATAAACAAGCTCCTGTGATACTGATAAGACACAGCGAGCAGTGATGTCATCAGCCTGAAAGGGGCTGCTATAGCAGAGAGAGGTGGTCGGCAGCCTATGAAATCTTCTGTGCATAATCAGAAGATAATAAACGCTCTGTCTTTGAAAAGAAGCAAACTCAGAACAGCAATGTATTTGGCAATTTTTATTTATTTTTTGCTTACAAGTTTGAAGTTAATCAATGAGGGTTAAAGGGTTTGTCCCAACACAAAAAGTGATAGCCTGTCAATAAGATATAACATTATTGTTTCATCAATGTGGTTCTGATTGTTAGGATCTTAAAAATAAAGGTATCATAGTGCTGGATAAGTATGTGGCTCATTTACAGTATTTCCGGCACAGTGACTCTCCATTAATGTTACTCTCAGTTCAGTTGTGAGCAGTTGGACAAAGATGTCACAATATCCAGGTGCAGATAATCTAAACCTAAATTTCATTAAAGGGAAAAATGCTGCATTTGTTTTCTGGCCACAAAGCATGTGTGAGAGCTAAAAGCCTCCAAATTGTACAGGAACACTAGGGTTAAGGTAGTATTAGGGTTAATCTAACACTAAATATAGGATTATGGTTCAGGGTTAAGGTTATAGTAACCCCAAGCCTTATCCTGGGGGTTTCCCAGATATTTCATAGGGTTGAGCTTAGGGTTGATTTGTTTGCGCATTTTTGTCAAAATTTGATCCTGGACGACCCAAATCAAAAAGTTGAATCTAGAGTTGAATTTGACCAAAATCTGAAGCACAACATTAGTGCCCACTTTTTAGAGCTCTCTAACACAGTTCAGTTTAATGGGGCTAACATACCTTGCAGTAGATAATAACACCACTAAGTAGAAAAAGTATTTGGAGCAGCCACTCCACTAAGAAAGTACTGTAGCCCCTTTATTCAAAGAACTGATCCGAGTTTGTGCAGTCAGATTCTCATTAATTTTAAAGCAGGGTTGCCTTAGGACAAAACATTACATTTCTTTGTTATATCACACAAAACACAACAATATTTTGAGTAAAAATCACAAAAACACTGGTGTGCCTAGATATAGATGTTAAATACTTGTTTTGGGGCCCCCTGGTGATCTATTGATTCATTGTTAGAAATATCCACCTAATGTATCCACTTCAAATGAATAAAATTATGTAATTGTCGGATAGTCTTCTAATACTGTGCTAGATGCAGCTTCTCCCCAGCATTGAACAGGTGTGCAATAACAAGTATGTAACTGAAAGATCTAGACATAGAAGCATTGTTTTATATGTCTCCAATATGTTGTTAGGTAGGAAAAACCCCTTTAAAGAGCTATTCCAGAAGCCTCTAAAGATCGCGACCGAGTGCATCACAACTTAGATTCACTTGTAATTTTAAAAATCATATTATTTCACTTCCTCATTATCTTTCTTTTACAACTTTAAAATGTAATTTTGCTTAGAGGGAATTCAGGCATGTGTCAGTTATGTGGAAATATGCTTAGTTCGTATCTAATTAATTGTAGTTGTAGTGGACTTGGTTCAGTCATATTCACCAGCTACAGGCTCTTTTTATCAGCTCCTGTACATAGTCTTCTCTCTAAGCAGAGTGATACAGAAGAAGCTGTCAATCACTGAAGGGTAGGCTCAGAGCTCATGATAATGCTGGACCCCAGGTAAACAGCTCATGCCGTGCGCTGCGAATAATTAGATGCAAGTTGGAAAAAATGCAAGCATTTTTCAAAAAGTGAAACATGGCTAAAAATATTGGGGAACATATACAACCACCGCTATTTTCCTTTATCCCTAGCAACCATTATGGATCCACAGAGGCCTCTCCTCGCAATGACAACTATACCAACAATGTTCATCCACCATCAAAGTTGTCTTCATTACTTCATTCTTTATTATATATCATGCATACATAAAATTCACAAAGCCCTCCTAATTGACAATATTCCTTTTACATATACACCCACAGATGGGTTCCTGCTCATCCACTACACAAACGCTCAGCTAGCAAGGTCGTGGAGTTGTGCATCTCCAAACTAACGATGCCAGAGCGTGCCGACATATGGACACAGAGTGAGTAACGTCACTGATCAACCAATTTACAGATGTTCTGGCACACAGCTGAATACACTGCCAAATTACTGAAGCCAGGGGGGTGTCAAATAACACAGAGAGACTATATTCATACGTTGGAACATTAAAAAAGGCCTAAAATAGTAAATCAAATAAAGCAACCAAAATATAGTGACTAGAGATGGGCGAATTTCTCCGAAATTGGAGTCGGTGACTTTGCCGAATATTCCGTCAAAATTCTTTTCGGTCCGAATTGCTTCGGAACAAATCGCATTCAAAAACAGCTATTTCCAGGCTGCACAGAGCCTGCAGGGTGCTGTAGAACGTTGTGCCATGCTTAAATATGCAGAGGGAGCTTGGTTTGGTCTTCATACAATGTTGTGTTTTAGTATGACACGCAGATGACTGCCACCGCTCTTAGAATTGCTTCACTATAAAATTCCCTGGGCACTTAAGAGGGCAAAACTGACCAAAAAACTGAAATGAGAATGTTTCCTGATAAAGTCATGCCAGAGAAAGCTGGAAAAAAAACAAGCTGAGAGCTCAGGTGGCAACATTAGTGACAGAGCGTGGAGGTGACGGCAGCAGCCACAGCAGCATGAGGTCAGACAGTGGCACAATGACATTCTGGAGGTGGCAAAAACAGGAATAGGCCACAGAGTGGCACAATGACACAGTGTGGAGGTCACGGCAGCAGCAGCATGAGGTCAGACAGTGGCACAATGACAAAGTGTGTAGGTCACGGCATCAGCCACAGCAGCAGCATGAGGTCAGACAGTGGCACAATGACAGAGTGTGTAGGTCACAGCAGCAGCCACAGCAGCAGCATGAGGTCAGACAGTGGCACAATGACACAGTGTGTAGGTCACGGCAGCAGCCACAGCAGCAGCATGAGGTCAGACAGTGGCACAATGACATTCTGGAGGTGGCAAAAACAGGAGTAGGCCACAGAGTGGGACAATGACACAGTGTGGAGGTCACGGGAGCAGCCACAGCAGCAGCATGAGGTCAGGCAGTGGCACAATGACATTCTGGAGGTGTTTTAATATGACAGGCAGATGACTGCCGCCTCTCTTAGAATCGCTTCACTATAAAATTCCCTGGGCACTTAAGAGGGCAAAACTGACCAAAAAACTGAAACGGGAATGTAGCCTGATAAAGTCATGCCAGCGAAAGCTGGAAAAAAACAAGCTGAGAGCTCAGTTGGCAACATCAGTGATAGAGCGTGGAGGTGACGGCAGCAGCCACAGCAGCATGAGGTCAGACAGTGGCGCAATTACATTCTGGAGGTGGCAAAACAGGAGTAGACCACAGAGTGGCACAATGACACAGAGTGGAGGGCACAGCAGAAGCCACAGCAGCAGCATGAGGTCAGACAGTGGCACAATGACATTCTGGAGTTGGCAAAACAGTAGTAGGCCACAGAGTGGCACAATGACAGAGAGTGGAGATGACGGCAGCAGCAGCATGAGGTCAGAGAGTGGCACAATGACACAGTGTGGAGGGCACGGCAGCAGCCACAGCAGCAGCATGAGGTCAGGCAAAACAGTAGTAGGCCACAGAGTGGCACAATGACAGAGAGTGGAGTTCACAGCAGCAGCAGCATGAGGTCAGACAGTGGCACAATGACAGGGTGTGGAGGTGACGGCGGCAGCCACATCATCATGAGGTCACAGAGTGGCACAATGACATTCTGGAGGTGGCAAAAACAGGAGTAGGCCACAGAGTGGCACAATGACAGTGTGGAGGGCACGGCAGCATGAGGTCATAGAGTGGCACAATGACAGAGTGTGGAGGTGGGTGGCAATACCAGTCCCTGGTAAAGATGGTTGGTGGCAGATGGAGAAACTGTTGTCACGGCGCGCGGCGCCGCAGCTCGCCACGGCCGTCCCCCTGTGCGCACGGGGTCCAGCACGGGTGCTGCGGCTGCCCGCAGCCGTGGTCCTTCTGCTCTGGGGCTGGAAACCCCGTACTTACCAGTCCCCGCTCCTGTCTCCAGCTCTGACAGCCGCCGCGCGCATAATCCCTGCTTAAGGCGTGCGCGCGACGGCTGGTCCGGATTTAAAGGGCCAGCGCGCCTTTAATTGGTTAATTGACGGCCGCTGGTCCTATATATGGTAGACGTCCCTAGCACTCGCTGCCAGTCTGTTGGTGTGTTTTTGGAGCGTTTAGAGTGTGTTGAGTTCAGTCTTGATTTCCCGTGTACCAGTCCGCCTGCTTACGTTTCCTGACCTTGCCTGTTTGCCGCCTGCCCTGACCGTCTGCCTGCCTCTGACCACGAACCTCTGCCGCCTGCCCTGACCTTCTGCCTGTCCCCGACTACGCCTCCGGATTACGATTTTGCACCACGCTGTACCCCGGCCGCCATCGCAAGCAAGTCACGTCAGGGGTAACGACCTGGTAGCCTCACGCCGCAGCAAGTCCATCCCGCTTTGCGGCGGGCTCTGGTGAAAACCGGGGGCTACTTAGACTCCGTTCCCTGGCGTGGCTTAGCTATCATCGCTTGCGTTGGTCCAGCGGATCCACTCCTCCGTTACAACTGTCAGCAGATGTGTGGCATCAGGCGGGTGGCGGCATCAGAATAGTGGCTGAGGCAGGTAGTCTGAACCCAGACTCATTTCTCACAGTTTGGGTGAGGCGACATGGCTGATGTAGTCTGACGCCTAAGGCATTGGTGTGTGGAAATCCTGGCCGATCCACGCCTGATTCATCTTGACAAAGGTCAGTCGTTCCACATTTCCCGTGGACAAGCGGGTTCTCCTTGGGGTAACGATGGCCCCCGCCACACTGAACACCCGCTCTGATGCCACACTACTGGCCGGGCAGGACAGCTTCTCCACTACAAACTCGGCAAGTTGCGGCCACACATCCAGTTTGGCTGCCCAGTAGTCCAGCGGATCTTCTAACTGGGGTGGCAGAGTGCTGTCCAAGTAGGCCACCACCTGTTGGTTCAGGGTCTGCTCCAGGTCCTCCTCACTAGTAGAGATGGGCGAATATCTCAAAAATTCGGTTCGCTCACTTTGCAGAATTTCCCGATAAAAATAACTTCGGTCCAAATTACTTCGGGACGAATCACGTTAAAAACAGCTATTTCCAGGCTGCACAGAGCCTGCAGGGTGCTGTAGAACGTTGTGCCACGCTTAAATATGCAGAAGGAGCTTGGTTTGGTCTTCATACAATGTTGTGTTTTAGTATGACACGCACATGACTGCCGCCATTATTAGAATCGCTTCACTATAAAATGCCCTGGGCACTTAAGAGGGCAAAACTGACTAAAAAACTGAAGGGGGAATGTAGCCTGATAAAGTCATGGCAGCAACAGCTGGAAAAAACAAGCTGAGAGCTCAGGTGGCAACATCAGTGACAGAGCAGCAGCATGAGGTCAGAGAGTGGCATAATGACATTCTGGAGGTGGCAAAAACAGGAGTAGGCCACAGAGTGGTACAATGACACAGTGTGGAGTTGACGGCATCAACAGCAGCATGAAGTCAGACAGAGGCACAATGACACAGTGTGGAGGTGGCAAAAACAGGAGTAGGCCACAGAGTGGCATAATGACAGGGAGTGGAGGGCACGGCAGCAGCCACAGCAGCAGCATGAGGTCAGGCAGTGGCACAATGACATTCTGGAGGTGGCAAAACAGTAGTAGGCCACAGAGTGGCACAATGACAGAGAGTGGAGGTGACGGTGGCAGCAGCATGAGGTCAGAAAGTGGCACAATGACATTCTGGAGGTGGCAAAAACAGGATTAGGCCACAGAGTGGCACAATGACACAGTGTGGAGTTGACAGCATCAACAGCAGCAGCAGCATGAGGTCAGACAGTGGCACAATGACACAGTGTGGAGGTGGCAAAAACAGGAGTAGGCCACAGAGTGGCACAATGACAGAGTGGAGGTGACGGTGGCAGCAGCATGAGGTCAGAGAGTGGCACAATGACATTCTGGAGGTGGCAAAAACAGTAGTAGGCCACAGAGTGGCACAATGACAGAGAGTGGAGGTGACGGCGGCAGCCACAGCAGCATGAGGTCAGACAGTGGCACAATGACATTCTGGAGGTGGCAAAAACAGGAGTAGGCCACAGAGTGGCACAATGACAGGGAGTGGAGGTGACGGCGGCAGCAGCATGAGGTCAGACAGTGGCACAATGACATTCTGGAGGGGGCAAAAACTTGAGTAGGCCACAGAGTGGCACAATGACAGAGAGTGGAGGTGTGGGCGGCAAGAGAAACAGCAGGAGGTCAGTGAGTGGCACATTGAGAGACTGTGTAGGTGAGCGCTGCAGCAACAATAGCAGCAGCAGCATTAGTTCAGAGAGAGGCACAATGACACAATGTGTATGTAACGGCACCAGCAACAGCAGCAGCAGCATGAGGTTATAGAGTGGCACAATGACAGAGTGTGGAGGTGGGTGGCAATACCAGTCCCTGATAAAGATGGTGGGAGGCAGATGGAGAAACTGTCAGCAGATGTGTGGCATCAGGCGGGTGGCGGCATCAGAATAGTGGCTGAGGCAGGTAGTTTGAACCCAGACTCATTTCTCACAGTTTGGGTGAGGCGTCATGGCTGATGTAGTCTGACGCCTAAGGCATCGGTGTGTCGAAATCCTGGCAGATCCACGCCTGATTCATCTTGACAAAGGTCAGTCGTTCCACATTTCCCGTGGACAAGCGGGTTCTCCTTGGGGTAATGAGGCCCCCGCCGCACTGAACACCCGCTCTGATGCCACACTACTGGCCGGGCAGGACAGCTTCTACACTGCAAACTCGGCAAGTTGCGGCCACACATCCAGATTGGCTGCCCAGTAGTCCAGCGGTCCGCTGGGGTGGCAGAGTGCTGTCCAAGTAGGCCACCACCTGTTGGTTCAGGGACTGCTCCAGGTCCTGCTGCTGCTGCTGCTGCTGGCGACTACCCTCCTCACTAGGAGGGTGAAGGAAGCTTCTCATCAGTGACTCCAGACTTAGGTTGCTGCTGATGGAGCTGGTGCTGCTCCTACCCCCCCCCCCCCACCTTCTCCCAGCAGCCGCGGCAGTAGTACGTGAGTGCTGAGGAACCCCCCGGTTAGACCTGTCAGAGGAGGGATGATGCCGCACATAGGCAGCGGCCAACTGACTACGGAGGATTTCCCTATAGTATTTGAGTTTGTCCTCCCTCTCAGCAGCTGAGAAAAAGGCTCCCATTTTGGACCGGTAGCGAGGGTCCAATAGGATGGAGAGCCAGAAGTCATCCCTCTGCCGGATGCTGACTATTCATGCTGCGGGCCATCTGCACAGATGACTCTGGGGGGCTCCCTGCCTCCATCTCCACTGTATACTGCCACAGTGCTTGCGGGTCATCTGCCTCATCTTCCTCATCTCCATCTACCTCTTCCAGCTGCTCCTGCTCCTCCTCTCTTGTCACCTGGGTAGAAAATCCACTCATTTCACCAGGACAATGCTTTTGCTCCAATGTCCTCCTCCTCCTCCTCCTCCTCCTCCTCCAGTTCAGTCCCCACTGGACTCATGTGGCCACGAGATGTAGTCGCCACGTCTCCAGTCCCCTGCCCAGACAGATTTTTCAGCATCTGTTTCAGGACACATCGATGTCTTGCTGCATGACGCGGAGCAATTCCTCCCCTGTGTGACTTTGTTCGCCGAGGCAAGCCAGGTGTAGAACTGCGTGACACTGCTGTGCCCTACACATGTGGTATGATGGAGCAATACTTGTGGAGGCTGAGATGATGGTGGTGGTGGAGGAGAAGGAGGCGGACATTGGCGCAGGAGCCGCAATTTGACAACGTGGAGGAGAAAGCGGCGTCTCCTGTCCAAGTTGTTGGTGTGCCTGGGCAGGAAGCACATTCACCCAGTGGGCCGTAAAGGACATGTACTGGCCCTGACCGTAGTTACAGCTCCAGAAGTCCGCGCTGCTGTGCACTTTGGAACAAACCGATAAGCTCAAGGACTGGCCCACCTTCTGTTCTACATATTCATGAAGTGCTGGTACTGTCTTTTTGGAAAATAAATTACGGCTTGGAACTCTCCATCTCGGCTCGGCACAAGCCATTAGTTCTCTGAACGGTGCAGAGTCCACCATTTGGAAAGGGAGGGACTGCAGTACCAACAACTTGGACAGGAGAACGGTCAGCTTCTGCACCTTAGGATGGTTGGACACATACTGTTGTCTCTTTGCAATCGCCTCGCTGAACGACTGCTGGCGCCATGAGTAGCGAGAAGCAGGAGCATCTGGACCGGAGATGATGGCAAAGAGAAACAGCTCCCTTCTGCAGAGGTGGTGGAGCCTTGACTGGCTGCAATGGCATGCGAGCCACTGGGCACTGCTGCTGCTGTTGCTGCGGCGGCAGGATGGACCACCACATCTGAGCCACGTTTCTCCCAGGCCACCGGATGGTGACGCTGCATGTGTTGACGCAGGGCCGTGGTTCCAACGTTAGCTCCCTGGCCACGCTTCACTTTCTGCTTACAGATTCTACATATACCCATATTCGGCTCCTCCGGTGTCTTAGCAAAGAACTGTTACACCGCCGAGTATCTGATCTTACCGCCAATGCTCCGCAATGAGTGACTACAGCCGCCGCTGCCTCGCTGAGCCCCTGTGCCACTACTTTCTTGGACCTGCGAAGCGGGTTTTCTACCCCGTGGCCGCTTGGCTCCTGACTTCACACTGCTGCTCCCCTGCGACTCATGGCCACAAAAACCCACTTCTGGCTGCGCCGCCCCCTGACGCGCAAGCGACGCCCTCTTCTCCCGACGATGATGAAGCCCTTGTTCCCCCGGGCCCCCAAAAGTGCGGGGGGGCTAAATTTTCATCGATTTGTGTTTCATCGTTACTGGTCCTCATCAACGTTTTGGGTATGCAGAGGTGCCCCCCAAAACATGACCTCCCAGCCACTCTCCAATCTATACTTTCCCCCTACTGCAAAAACAGGGGTTTTTGGGCCCCCATTTCCTGCTCCCAAGTAGCTGCTGACACCCCTCAAAAAATTGTTCCCCTCGCTAATAGTGGTCTACCCAGACCCCATAGTGATCTTGGCGGGGGGGAACCGGAGGGGG
The DNA here is from genome assembly GCA_025379985.1 of Phyllomedusa bahiana. NCBI lineage: Eukaryota > Metazoa > Chordata > Amphibia > Anura > Hylidae > Phyllomedusa > Phyllomedusa bahiana. The sequence goes on along the minus strand of JAODAL010028884.1, from coordinate 21,066 downwards.
GACAGAGGCGGGTTGAGGACAGGAAAGGGCCGCTGACCCGCTCGGGCCATAAAAAGGGGGTTTTGTTTGATGTTCCCCCACCAACCTTGGTGGGGTTGTAGATGTCATCTGGGAGGAAAATGGATACCTTTTCAACCAATCAAAACCCTTGGGTTGGGTCAGCAAACCCCCGCAGATGACAGTGGCTTTGTACCTCCGAAAAGACCCCTGCTGCGTTACCCCCTTGCTGTCCCGGGGGCCCTGGGCCTGTTTCAGGAATGTTGTGCCCGCCACTGCGGGGTAAAGAGCCTTTCCCCCTCTCGATGACAACTGTTTGTTCTAAAATGAACAGACACTGTTGATAAAAGACTGCATTTGGATAAATACCACCGTTTTTGACCCCAAATAAAACCCATAAAACAAGCTTGGTTAAACCTTGGTTTAAAAAAGCTCCCCAAACAAAGGGCCGGGAAAAAATGTAAAAAATTTGGGGGCCGTTTAAAAAACTGTTAAATTTTTAATGAATTAAAAGCAAAAAACAGGCTTAATTAACCTTCGGATATAAAATTATGCTCAGGAAAAAATTTCTTTTTGGCGGGAAAAAGAATGTTTTTTTATAAGTCAACTGCAAAAAATAAAAATTTAACCCTTTTGGATGAAAATTTTGCGTGTATTTTACGGTACACAAACAAAGAAAAACTTGTAATTAATTTTGGTTGTGAATTTTCTACAGGAAAAAATTTTTTTTTTTGGGCATAAAAAAAGAACGTTTCTTTTGTGACCACAACCAAACAACGCTTAATAACCCTTGGATGTAAATTGCCAAAGAATGACCCCAAAAAAAACTCCCAGCTTGTAGCGTTTTTACAATGGGGTTTTTAAAGGGTCAAAAAAACAGAAAAACTTGAAATTAATTAACCTTGGGTTATGAATTTGCCACGGGTAAAAAAGTTTTTTTTGGCGGTGAAAAAGTTGTTTGTTTTAGGACCACAACAGCAGAAAAACGCAAATTTAAACCCTGGATTAAATTGGTAAAAAAATGACAAAAAAAAAAATGAATTGTTTTTGGGTTTGTAAAAACGCTGTTTTTTTTAAAATGAATACAAAGGAAAAAGGGGCTTAGAAAACCCTTTGGGATTTTTAAATTGTGCTTGGGGCAATAACATTAATTTTATATGCGCTGCTTTGGGACCACACTGGATTTCATTCCAATACCCCACAAAATCAAAAAATTAGAACTAAAGAAGCAGTCTCTGAGACAAGCTGTGACCCCCAAAAAAAGCTGTAAAAAAATGAGTTTTTTATTTTAAGAGAATCATAACGCCTAGCCCTTCCCTACTCCTACAGTGAGAGGGGTTTTTAGCCCCCGCGTGGGCCCCCAATTTAAGTGCGGTGTTTGTCCCAAAACCCGCCGGTCTCTGAATTGGTTTTACTCTGCAGTCTTGGGGTATGCCCTTCTTTCCAAGTTTTTTTGCCCCTGTAACGCCATGTCTCGAGCATTTTTTCATAAAAAAGCACGCTTGTTCACCGAATACCCCAAATTTGACTTTTTTTCGAACCGAATTTTTCCCTGAAAATTCAAACAAAATTTCATTTTCGTTAGAATCAATTCGCCCATCTCTAATAGTGACTCCAGGTTGTAGTGTTTTTAATCGGTAGGTCCATTCTGTTTATTTATTTTTTGTTAACATCTTTTCTGGTAGATGCGAGAATTTTTTCCAACACGGTAAAATAGTAAAAAAAGAAAATTCCCTGCATTTCTTTCCAAAATATGATGAAAATAGGGGTTTCTATTTTTGTTTTTTTGCTTGTTTTTTCTACATATTGTTTACCCATATTCTTTTCGAGATTACAACACCTTTCATCTAAATTCATAAAATCTTGCATAAATACTTTTTTTTTATCATCTGACTTTTTTAAAAGGGCTTTTAAATGTTCAATAAATGGACAAACAACACATTTCCCACACCTGTACATGTCTAACGTTTCCTGTCCAGCCATATTCCTTCCTTTTTTAGGTGGCGCATAGTGGCTATGTACAAGCCTATTTCTGATTGATCTTCCCTATGGTAATACCAGTAGAAAAGTTTTTACGAGTACCTTTTCCCAGGTCAATCATTGGACACACCGAGCTTGAATCCCGCATTGGGTTTAAAGGACACATTTATCTATGGGGGGTTATTCCCTTGTTTTCTTGTGCCTTGGGCTTCACAAAAAAGGTATTTTATATATTATAATTTTTGGGGGGGAAATTTTTTTTTTAGCACACCGGGGAATTTTACCATTTTATTACAACCCCCTGGTTTGTTAATCTTTTCCTTAATCTGCCCCCGATGTGATCGGAAATTGTAGAATAAAGGGGCCGAACGAAACGTTGATGTTTGGGTGGGGGGGAACAAAGGGAAGTGGGGGCCCGGGGAAAAATTCCCGGGCCGGAACGCCCCCTTTCAGGGCATTTCCCTGTATTATTCCTAGGTTAGGGGTCAAGGGGATAATAGGGTCTTATAGGGGGCAAAACACTGGGCCCATTTTCCATTGCTTTTTTTATGTGCTTTTTTCTGTGTTGTTTTGTCTCAATTGATTTTTTTTGGAGTTTTTTTTCCCGTTTTGTATTTTAACTGTATTTGTACTAAAAGTTATGTTTTAAAGACTATTTTTCTCCTTTTTGCGTAAATTGTTTTTGGTCAGGAGACTATTCTAGGGAGCCCCGTTATAGGGTTGCTTTTTTTGGTTTAAAATTTTTCCTCTCCCAGGAAAAAGTCGAAGTAGGTATTCCAGTGTTTATGGAGAATTTGCATTACTTCATTGGCTCTATCAGCATGTAGCAATAATTCTAAATTGCATCTTCTCATTCCCCCGATTTATTTTTTTTTTTGGGATTTAAAAGGGGAACATTATTACTCGTTAATACCTATTTGTATGCTGGTCTAAGAGCAGACATGGGGTATCAACTCTCGAGGAATCTGTCTTGCAACTCATAAGCTTGATGATGATGATGGTAATCTTCAATTTTGCAACAAAAAAATTTAATCTACACGTAAAAAACTGACCCTTGGGGGATCCCTTTTCAAGCTCAAAAAAGGGGGATAACTTTTGCTATTATGAAGGGGAATTTTTTTAACGGTGGTTTTAGAAAAATATTTTGGGCTTAAATATCCAAAACAGTCTTTTTGGATCTTGAGCTTCAAAAATGAGCTTCCACAATCATGTTTCTCTCAGGTAAAACGTAAGCCCATTAGATTATTATTAAGGGCACAAATTCCTTGAAAGATATCTAAGTGTTCTGCCATAATATAAAGACATCTCCAATGTATCAACCCCAAAATAAAATGTCAGATGTAAATATCTCCATTTCCTTCTCGAAAACCAGGGTCCTCTCCCACCAGTTCAAGAACAAATTGATATAAAAGGGAGCACAAGGGCTCTCTATCACCATGCCCCTGAGCTTGTGCTAGATCCTAGGTCCAAAGAGGAAATAGTTGTGCTTAAGGGTAAATTCAGGTAATTGTAGAACGTTATTTGCTTTGCCCTCAGGCCCCAAAAGGTGGGGGTGTGCTATAAAAGCGATCCACAGTACATTAAGATGAGTTTTACATTTTGATCAATCTTAATGCCTTCAAGTTTCGTTTTTTTTGAATTTTCCCTGTGTTTTCATGGAGCTCTGCCAAAAAAAAAAAATCAAAGACAAATACAAATAGGATTTACTTGAGTTCACTATTTTCTACAGTGAAAGATATCTGCTGAAAATAAAATTTCAATCTTTAAACTAACTTCTAACTGCTTAAAAATGCTACATTCAAAAAAATCACAGAAAATCTCTGACCCAAAAGGAAGAATTTCTGAAAGGTTTTTTTGGGAATATAGTGAGGTCAGCCAGTCTGTCCTCTAAAAAAAAGTGGTATGCATATGTAAAGGAAGCCAAAAAGAGTCAATAGCATACATTTCTGGACTATGTTTCTTTATTTTTTCTTTTTAACACCTTGCGCCAATCTGGGGTGTTCTGGGGAAAGTCTGTGCAGGGATCCAAACTTCATGTGGAGCCCTTTTCAAGTCGCTACAGCTAGACTTTCAACTGAGAAGATATGGACAGAATACATATCTTGCCTTCTGTTTTGCCCTGTACTTCTGTGAGGGTTAATGCTAATATGTGTACATGTGTGCATCAATAAGCTAAAGTTCATTTATAAGAAAATACCAAGCTTTCCTCCTTATAAGACCATACAGATATCCATATATCCATTTGAGGACGATGACTGTGCAGTATTGAGGCAGTCAAGATAACAGCGATTCCACATACACATCCTGTCAACAAGCAACTGAGTTTCGACTACATGTCCCAAGAAGCATTGGCTAATACAACCAGAAAACTTCATCTGCCCGGCAACTACTTTGAACCAATAAAGAACTTTATGCTCAACCCCTCCCTATGGACTGTCCCACTGCACATGTGCCCACGCCCCTTTTTCTACTCGCATAAGATTATGTTGTGCCGTGCGAATAAAGTAGGTAGTGCATGGATAAGATTGAACCAGAAACAACGTGTCTGACTCTTTCTTTCACTGGCCGGCCGTGCACTCGACATTGATTTGGAGTACCGGAGTGGGAACAGGAGACCCCTTGTCGCTTTACGACCCCGACAATTTTGGCACCCCAGATGGGACGTGGCTAAGGCAGATCCCGGACCCGCGCAGACCCGACGTACGGACCGCGAGTGAAAACCCGGCAACATCAAATCGAGGACTGCAGCCTCACGAGTCACGGTAAGTCGATACATATTCTATGTATTGGACTGCTGTTGGCCTTTGATGTTGTTCGGTTAGTAATCCGCTGTCCCAGTCTGATCTGCGGGTGGTCATAATAAAGTGACTGTCATAGTAAAAGGATCTGTATATGTCCACGCCCCGAACCACTGCATGAGTGACGGCTGGTTAAACGGCTGAGTCATTTGAAGTCACTGAGCCTGTTCCCCCGGTATGGTTTGTGTATCAATTGCTAACTATAGCCCTCGTCAGTCCTGAAGAGATAGTGGGACTCTTTCCTCTTTGTTACTATACAGGACAAGGCTCAGGTCTGATTAGCAGCCTGCGCGGGTCCGGTGATTAGAAGTTGAAACTCAAAAGGGGAACTTCTGGGAAATTGGTGAATACCGGGAGGGTGCAGTCCTCATAGTAGGTAATTTTACTGTGACAGCGGTGAACGGGCTATTGTTTTGGTTAGGTTAGGGACTTTTATTATTTTTTATTTGTGTTTCACGCGCTGAGAGGCTGTGACCCGAGCACAAGTGGTTTGGCCACACTTTGTGTAGTATTTACCAGGAAATAAAAGGAAAGAGGAAGATATCTCGATCATGTTTAACATGTTTTAAACGGGAACATAGTAACCAGCAGAAGCTGAGACTGCCGGAGGAAATAAAAAAAAAATTTTTAGTTGCTAGAAAGAAGGGAAGAAAAATAATTTTTAAATCAAGCTAGGAAGATGTACAAACTTTGGCGTGATTGTCTAGAGAGTGACGCTCTCCCACCAACAAATAGGGCAAGGAAATTATAGAAGACAAACGATGGCAAGTTTGTGTGCTGAAAAGGTTGTTAGATAAGGCTCCAGGCCCATTTGAAGATAGCTTTCGAGGGGAACTGCAGAAAGAAAGGTTATGTTTTGAAGTTGAGGGTTCTGGATGTTCTGAGAGTGCTGAAATTGTGTACGGATACATGAAAGTCACCTCTTCAGAAAACAGAGGGAACCTCTCGAACTGGGCTTCACGCAGTAGTGGTCTACCAGGAGCTGGGGAAATTGCCATGTGAAGGTCCGTAATAACTACACCGTAGGCCCGCGTATATGACAGCAAGAACCCAAGATAAGAATGTAGAGATTCCTCTACGATCGATACCATCTGAAATTGCCCTATTAGCGCTCGCCTAGCAGGGTCACCCAAACAACATGCCCTAAACTTTCCATCTCACTACCTTTGGTTTTCAGTACGGTACTTTGGATACCCCATTCTAGAATGATGAACAGACGTGCATTTAATGACTATTATGCAATATATCACTGAAGGCCATGATGTTGATTTAGAAGTGATAACAGATTGTGTCCATAACAACCCAGGCAACACAGATTCTTGGTGCCAACAAGGTAGGGCATTGTGAGATCTACCCAGCGAAGAAACAATCACATGCCCCCACCCTCCATCCTCTGCTCACCTCGGACCGCCAGCCAATCCTGATAGACCCCAAAGATCACACCGCACACCTGTACCCGGTGAGCCAGAAGGGCTGATCCAATATGTGCCTCGTTCACCCCGGTACACATACGACTACTCATTGGTAAACAATATTACCTGACCCCATGAAGTTTCCCGATGCAATTTGTTAGAACAAACGACACAGACCAGGCAGATATAAGGTAGCCACTTGCGAAAGATCTAGATACCTAGTGATGGTCAAAGCATCTGGAATAGAATACCTCCCTACCATCCAGAAATATCTTGAGGATACCACGGGAAAAGACATATACACCTACAAGTCTGGTCCCAAGTGAATTGCGAACAACTTAAAGCGTGTGAGGGCCCGAACTGCCTGAGAGAGATCAAGCTTCCACTTTGCATATGTCCCAACAAGAAGCAGGGGAGGCCGTAGCACATTTTGCTGCTCGCAACATTTGTTGCAGCCAGTACAACTGGGGCTAAGAGACCTAGGATTTTCCTCAACCAATAAGACATACAAATCTCCCTTTCTATTGGTTCAGATAGCTATTGATCTGATGTGCCTAGGAAGAAGACACCATAGCAAGTCTGTGCTGCGCACCAGAACCAGAGTTGTACGGCTCAAGATACAAAGGAATCTCTATCTGTATTCAAAGGCGTTTCCAACAAAAGTGATTGCAAAAAGACAGGAAAGATAAAAAGAATGACAAAATGGCGTGATGGAAGCCCGCCCCACAAGCTATAACCAACCATCTCGTACCATAGAGGCCCCCCACGGAACCTCCCCAGTGGCCCAGAGAACCCCTTCAGCTGGCGCTGAGCAATATATGACACGCGGCATTTTTAAACTTGCATTGCATGGGTCCGCATCCCCAAAACCTTCCTCCTGATATACTGATATGTACAATCGGATGCATCGAGACCGGTGCAACCCAGCGAGAGCCCCCTATGAAGGTTAGCGGCCAGCCAGTCCATACGTTCTCTTTATCATGTAGAGCGTGATAAACCATCGTGGGAGTTTATCCTTGGTCCCTGTCGCAGCGGACAGCCTAAAAGATTTTTACTGGTGGAAGCACTGGTGCCGCCCACATTACTGTGATTGCAGCCCAAAGTCCCTACGTCTGGTGTCCAGATCTTCCTCTACATACTTAGAGCTGTATTGGGGTAGAGGGTCCGCACTCATAAGTTCACCTCCAGCCGAGGCCAATTAATGCTGGTCCCTTCCTGACTTGATGATCCGTATTCCTAGTATCAACACCTGCCCTCTATGAAACTACTTGGAGCGCGGCACCTCTGCAGCTCATGAGAGGCACAAAGCACAGTCATACCTCCAGAACGGCAATGGAATTATGACCTGTGTTGACCCGGCATCTTAAGATGGTATACGTCGTACCGCTGTGCCCTTAGGCCTTACCTGCAGTTTGATGTCCCAATGGAAGCCATAGTCCACAATTCCACATACCATATCTACAAGCATCATACCACAGGACTTATGGTCATCCAAGGTCCTGACGATGTTGGACTACGGCCATGTACCTCCTGCCGTTCAGTTTCTTGTCTCAGGAAGGACGCTTATCCTCCGTTTACCACAATTACCCTTTGAAGTCTGGACAGGAAAAGTCCTGAAGACTCAGGTGGTTCCAGACCTTACCTAAGTGCTGGTGTCCTAATATCCCTGTAGCATCACGCATGTAACAACGCCACTAATTCCAATCAATAAGAATAGATAAGTGAAGGGTGAGCAACCAAAAGTACAGGTTTAGTGCAAGATTTTGTGAAGCAGTCATATGCAGCCGACCATATTAGAAACTCCAGTGGTCCCCCAACCCGAACTACCTTGCTTGTCCAGATGATGCCTTCCTGCTGCTTCATGCTTCACAGTTGTGGATCTTGGCCAATCTCGTTCATCAGCGACCCTCTTCATGAGACAGCCAATACCTGTTTGCCTTCACCATCCAAGGCTCCCAGCGCACCTGACCAGCAACACCCCAAGAGCCCAGAACATCCTAATCCAATTCACCAAGCTATGAGGTGTTTCTTACAACCATGGATAAGAATCCACCCGGTGTTGAGTAACGCTCTTCAGTATGTTTGGTGAGACTTACTCCCTTGGGAGGAAACCCTGAGGTGCAAGATAGCTGAATCCATTTCCTAAGCCACATCACTCCACAAACTCAATTGCAAGGTGTCCTAAAGATAAACTTACAGTGGTGTCAAGCAAAGTAATCTTCTAGCGTCTTTTGCAATTGCCCAGGACTAGACATCTGAGAAAGAACCAGGTGGTCCTTGCCTTATATTAACCAACCTCAAGTCACCCAGACGACCTCAACCCACGACCAGATCATTTTATGTGAGGTCTGATTACACGCCTACTGGTAGACAATGATACCATCGAAGCATCAAGGAATATGCAACCGCTCTATGATTGGCATTAAACCGCATGGGCCCAAGTTTCGAAGCCGCCCGCCAACCCAGCAATCTACGAATACAACAGAAACGCAATGCTTGGCGGCTCTACAAGCACGCTGTCCTTCAAAAAGCTCCAGCTCTTGACCTTCTCCATACTACAACCAACCTTCACTATTCTGTTCTATCGTAGTCAGACATGGACCCCTCTGGGTCCGCACGTCAAGACCCATATGCTGGGAAAACAACGCCCCCTGGTGATACTATTCAGCACGTCTGAGGATCCAGTTGCCGTACAGCTCACCTCAACTCTTTAAGGCTTGTACATGCCGCACAACTTTTTACTAGATAAGACCGCAGACAATCGTCCTGGACATGAGTGAAATTAATCCAGCCCCCCATGCACCTTTGGCTGCTGTCCTACAGCAGACCCCTTAACCGCGACGCAAACTACTTCCTCAGCGCCATCTACGCTTAACAGTTAGCTCTTTTACTGCAAGCCCTCCACTGTGGTCTTTCAAACGGCGTCACTGTATCTGAATCCAGCCACTCTTCTTCCACGATCGCAGGGGGAAAAGGATGATAGGAATGATGGATGACATGGAAGGAAAGATCATAACCATGATGAGCCTGAACACCTACGGGGGGCAGACAAAATCACATCACCCAGCTACAGTGGCTTACTGAAGGAAATTCCCCAAGCGGATCTCAACCATGGGACAGATGGTATCAAGATATGCTTCTGAAAGACGGGACTTTTCATACAGGTATTTGCAATAACCACAGAAAGAAAATCCTTATGGCAGGCAAGCACTGCCCCCAAGCACATTGTTTCAGACTCAAGTTGCAGAACAACAAGCTTCAGAAAAGTGCCTATCAAAATGAGGGCAGAAGGCAAGACATGCAAATATATGGACTGGACCTCCAGATATGCCTTACTGCTATTGCCCACGATTTATGCGGTACTAAATCTGGAAGAATAGAGGATTCTTCACAGCCGCATGGGAACCCCTTGTGCAAGCATGCAGTGAGCAAATCAAGTCCCTGCTGTACACAGCCCTAGAACTGCCAACACAATGTACCAATCCAGAAACAGTCAGGCGGCACTGTAAAAGCTGAAAAGCAGGGAAGCCAGAGGGAAACCATACTGCAAGAACCAAGCAGCCAACAGACAATGCTCCCTAGGCTCCGGTCCAACACAAGTGGCTGATACAGGAAGCTAGCTCCTAATTTTATGGCGTATTACCCGAGCTCAGAAGATGAGGTGTTATACTCAAGGATCCATGAACTGACCACGACCGTTCTGAAGACTGGAAACCAGGAATGGCACCACCACGAGAACAATCGTTTTTTGGTTGAAGAACCACACCTGGCCCCTTCCAAAGATAACAACACTGGAATAGGGAAGGGTAAGCTACTGTGCAGGTGGAAAATTATGGAATTAAAATGACCACTTGTTTGCCTCCCTAAGGCGAAGGTCCCCTGCTATTGCGGCATGGCCCATGGGGCCACTCAACAGAGGATAAGAACACAAGCAACTGGTCCTGTTGCAGCAGAAGCTGTACTATGCCGCCAGGTATCCAGCTCCATGATTTGCAGCCTACAATCAAGCCAGTTCGTAAAGAGTCCGTGCCTAACCATCGTCAAATACTCCATCCCTACAGCACAAGTTCCCATGCATCACTTGGCGAATCCAGATAATCCGTTCCAAAGGATCCAAGTGGACCACATCCAAGCCAAAAGATGGAAAATACGAATAATGTCATTAGTGCATGGACAATGTTTTTCGGATGGCGCCAGAAAGCCTACCCATTTGGACCAACCATGACCTCCAAAGTAACGGCTACGAAGTTGATTACGAAATAGCTTGAGTCGATTTGCGGAATCCCTCAGGTATCGAATTCAAGACCAGGGTCCTGCATTCTCTTCCTTTGTTTTCCGAGAGTTTTATGGAAACACGTTTGAGGGGAGGATTTGGGCCTCACATGCCGTAGCCAACCCCAAAGTTTTCAGCGAAGGTAGAAAGAAATGAATGGTAAGCCTTGAGAACAAACTCTTTGAACAATGACCAGTGAATTCTCCCCATAATTACCTTGGTCATAAACTTCTTCCCAATATGTCCTCTAACCATATCGAACATACACTCCAGCACGGAACAAACCATGGCCTCGACCCCCCCTTTGAAATTCTGTTTGGTAACCTCCCACCAGTGTATAAATCATAGAACAGGATTGAGCGAGAAAGTCCACGGCTATAAAAACTTTTCAATTTGCTGATCATGAATATCTAAAGAATTGACTAAATATGCATGCAACAGTTTCTGCTTCTCTTCCAGAATCCACAGTGACATCAAATCCATGATTTCAAGCCAGGTGAACCGAGCTGTATGTAAAGAGGACATCTTGAGAAGGAATTGGCTCTTGAACCCAATTCGCAGGTCCATTCCACTGTATCCTGGTCACACCCAACGGACGGTGAAGGTTGGAAGGAAATAATCCACCCTGGATTCCACGCCTCACCACATGCAAAAAGGGACCCCACCACTCAGATGATGTGCTCATGTATATCCTTGCGTGTTGTGTCGGAGTCTGGGAGGGAGTAAGAACGGTGAAGCACCATATTTTGGGTGTGAGCCTAAGCCAAACAGGTTCAGTACTTCTCATTCGACGCTATCTGTTAGATAACTTTTTGCCCCAGATCCACCCCGGTTTTGTAACAGACATTGGTCCCCGATACGAAAGAGAATATAAGCATACAACAGAGGAGGCAATTCTATTTGTGTTTGACCCCAACCCCGGGAATAAAACACTCTGTGAGGATACTGGTCCAAAAACACGATTGGCGGAGGAAGTACAAGGTGAAAATTGGGGATATAAACCTAAGGATGGTGTCAGGGACCCGCAATTGATAAAAACGTGGAGAATCCTAGTTAGTCCGGCTGACGCATAACATATGGTCCCAATCCAATGTTGGGGGTAGTGGTTGCGCTCACCAGAGGATGCTTACCCCCCATCTTTTATTTTGCGTGAGAACATTGAGTAACCCAGCTTCTTAACAGCGATCTTGGTGAATAACGTCCTAGGGGGCATATAACCGGAATACTATAAATTCCACCGAGCTAGGCCTCATAGAACTCGAACGATCAAGTAGGAAAACCAACCACAATGCGACCCCACATGCCTCCGCAAACTGAGGGTAAATCTTCACCAAGCAGTCAGCAGATGATAGGACCCAATCACCAATTTACGATGCGGAAAGTAATGTCTATCTCCATCGAGATACATCAGACATCCCCCAGAGAATAATCTGTGAGTTCAGTTAATGAGTGGTCAAAGACACAGTTAAGAGGCTGCCCCACAATCTGACTGTTGGCTGTCTGGCTTGTGCTTTGGAGCCACACCCTGACTACAGGGTAGACCCACCCATACCACATGAGTAGATGAAAACTATGCAGACTGCTGTTTTCAAACTACTACAGAAACAAAATGAGACAGGATGTCAAAGATTTAAAACCCCTTTTAAGTTTGCAAACCCCAAGGTAACGCCCTCCAGGAGAGAGGTGATGGTATTACCCGGCAATTACACATGGCTTATCCCCTAAGATACCAGTCAAAGACCTACTCTTGGATCTTCTCAGAAGGATTCATGTCAGGAAGAATCTGACCTCGAAGGTGAACTCCTATTTAACCACACAGGTTCTCCTTTTAGATTGTCCTTCCTGGGTTGCAGTGGATGACGGGAAAGTTACCGAGAGCCGTCAAACCCACTCAGTTGGAAGGGTCAGTGTGCCCTTGTGAAGCTTTCAATGCCCTTTAAAGACATACCCTTGTTGGATCCCTGCCCCTACCAGTGAAGGCCTCTAGAAGAAAGAGAAGATCATACATAGCTCTACACGATGGGGACTCCTCCAATTTTACATCACGATGCATAGGAGTCCCTAGGGGGGTCCCAGACCAGTTAAAAAGCCCAAGCGACCGATAGCAGCAGGTTTATGCCTCTCGTTACATTCCACAGCATCCAGCAAATTCAACAAAAATGTAGAATGGAATTAATCATATTTATTATAACCACCAGAGGATTTTGTCATTCTTACGCATAGAACCTGTTTCCAAGGTTGGTCTCTGAGGCGAAGATACGCCCCAGTCCAGAATGCCCTAATCAGTAAGCCATGACTTGGCAACTAATAATGGTTTAAGCCAGCAAGGTGGAGTTTTTGGTATGGTTAGGAGAAGAATGTTGTACTTACATCCCAACCACACAGGTGTGAATGGGAAGAATACCCATTGCCCTGGGTAAAATCAGGACTTTAATCGCAAAGAACTTAAGGAAATTCAGGAGTGGATACTTCCTAGGGCTAATTGGTTGTGCGCGTGTGATTGGTCTGGAGGGTGCGAAGCAATGTTACAATAGATTGGCACAACCTTCTGCAGGTTTATTCTGTGGTTTTGAGCTGGTTGTTATGTTCTCTTTGCGTTGTGTTCCCCTCTATAAAATCTACTAGTCAAAAAAAGCTCTTCCTTAGGAAACCGGAGTGGTATGTTTCTTATGCAAGAACAGGAAATCTGATGCATGAAAACGTTAAAGACATTCCCCTATATCAGTAAAGGAAAATGACAAACATGGGAATGAATCCAAATTCTATCTAGGGTCAGAATGGGCAGTGACCTCACATCGAAAAGTAGGGTTCAGGTAATGATGAGGAGAAGGACATGGGAGTTGCTTGATAGTGAAATGGCTCTCTGTCGAATCCTCAGCAAGATACCCCAACCCCATCCCCCATGAAGTGATGAGCAGGCACCACTAGGTATAAACTATTGTAAATTTAGAGTTTGAGTATAGGAAAGCATCGAGCAAATATTTAGGGGGAATATGTGAGGGTTAAAAGCTAATATTATGATACATGTGTGCATCAATAAGCTAAAGTTTGTTTATAAAAAATCCCAAATTTTTCCCCTTATAAGACCAACAGAATCCAATACCTTTTGAACGATACTGGCAGGTTGACATCAAGATAACACGTTTCCCACATACCACCTTCAACAACAACGAGTTTCACAACATGTCCAAAAACAGGGCTAATACAACCAAAAATTTCATCTGCCCCAACTACTTTGAACCAATAAAGAACTTTATGCTAAACCCCCCTCCCTATGGACTGCCCCCCACTGCCATTGCCCCCCCCCTTTTTTTCACTCGCAAATAGTTGCCGTCTGAATAAATAGGTAGTGCAGGGATAAAATTGAACCAAACAACGGTCTGATTTTTTTTCTTCACTGCCGGCCCTGAAACCAGACTTTTTGGAGTACCGGAGTGGGAACAGGAGACCCCTTGTCGCTTTACGACCCCGACACTTCCACTGTAACTGGGGCTAATATATCAGCCCCGGTTATAGGGAAAATCAGGGACAAACTAATATAAAAATGCCAAAGGTCTTTTTCTAACCTTATGGGAGCACAATATGTAAAATGAAATAAAAATATTAAAATGCACACAAACACAAGATATTATATTAAAAAAACAAAACAAAACATTAACAACCCAAACCGCAAAGTTTAGCCCCGTCACTGGCGACCCTAAAACTTTATATCACCTCTATATAAAAGTCCATGATGGAAAAGTGACACAATAACAAAACTTATTTTAGCACCATTTTTGCAGTTAAAAACAAATTCAAAATGTGAAAAATTACATTAAATTACAAAAAATAAAGCCTAACATATCGAAAAAAACTAAAAAAAAAAATAGTAGAATGAAGTGAGAAAGTATTATAAAGTTCAAATATTGATTACAGAAAAGGAAAATTTACCTGGTCTGGAAAGGGGTTAAATGGCAAAGTCAGGAACTGGTTAAAAAGGAGAAGACTTGGTTAAAATAAACAAATAAATAAGGATTACCGTATATACTCGAGTATAAGCCGACTTGAATATAAGCCGAGGTGCCTACTTTTGCCACAAAAAACTGGGAAAACTTATTGAATCGAGTATAAGCCAAGGGTGGAAAATGCAGCGGCTACTGGTAAATTTCAAAAATAAAAAAATGGATATCAATAAAATTACATAGGCAGGTATAGGCAGTTCAATGTCCCCCAGAGGCAGGTATAAGCAGTTTAATGTCCCCCATAGGCAAGTATAGGCAAATATTTGTCCCCTATAGGAAGGTATAGGCAGTTATAGGAAGGTATATGTCTACCATAGGCAGGTATATGTCCCCCATAGGAAGGTATAGGCAGTTATAGGAAGGTATATGTCTACCATAGGCAGGTATATGTCTACCATAGGCAGGTAAAGGCAGCGTATGAGTAAGGACATTCTCCAGAACGCGACAGAAGTTCTTATGCATCAGTGATATGTTTGGTGGACTGTTACCATGATTTTTTAATTTATATGATAAACATTTGAAGTTTTAATATACCTCATCTCTCCCTGGTTGGAAGCTGGCTTATCTTCGTGTTCACCTACACAGCACAGGTTACAGTTAGATTTTCGGTGGATTCTAAATACTGAATCCGCCAAAATTCCAACCCAAAACCTGTGCTGTGTAGACATAGCCTAGTACGTGGTGGTAGTACTGAGGGCCATATTTTCTGTACTGCAAATGTATTTGCTTGGCATTCAAAACTCCATGACCTCAAAGACCGTATCAAAAACAGGTTACCTATAATTTGTGTGTGTAAACAGGAGCACATTCCCACAGATTATTAAATAATTCCTTTGCCTATGAACATTCCTTTGTTTGATCATGTGTTGACTGGTAGCGGACTCTCTATATTGGGTTGGTCAATGTATTTGTCATCTTGATGTAAGCTTCTGGGCACGTTTACAAGCTCTGTATTGGTGAAGACAGTAATATCTGAATGAGACATCCACTGGCATGGCACTGGCAATCATATAATCCCTAGATTATTTCAGCTATTTGTTTACAAAAATGATGTCAGGCTTTTTTGTGTCAGGAAAGGTGGGTTTAGAGAACTGAAGGGGAGACACAGTCTGCTTTCCAAAGTATCCTACATTGTACTGGAAGCAAGACTAAAATACATGGATATAATTGAAAGTGTTAATTACAGTTTACAAATAATAGTATCTCATGGCAGAAAGACCATCTGGCAGCTTATATGGAAGATGCTGCCAATGAGAAGCTTTAAATTAATAGGTAGAAGGAAAGTTAATCTCTGTCTAAAGGTTCCAAGTTTATTTCCTCTCAAACAAGAATTATGGAAGTACAAAATGATTAGGCAGATACTGATCTGCACAGGGTAGTGGTTTTATTTTAAAAGGATTTTCAAAGAGGTGAAAATAATACATTTTCAATCCAAGGAAATATTGTAAAGTAACAAAACAAAATCACTCACCTAATAAATCCTGTCAGCACCACCACACCAACAATCTCTGCCAGTTTTCGTTTACAATGATGTGCCTGGATACCTATGTCCAGCCAATCACTAGCTTCAGTGGAGGGCAGTGACTGGCTGCCAGAGTCACATCGTTTATGGTCTGTTTATGTAATTTCTGCAGCCCAGTAAACAAAAACCATTGAGGATCACCAAAGAAACGCCACTCGAGGTACATAGTTCATGAAATGAGACATATGTCCATCAAATTTAACCAGGGTGGGGATAAGATGTGAAAGAAAGGGAGGGGTGTAGGTTATTTTAAAACCTACACCCCTCCCTGAATCATATTATTATGAATACCAGCTAGAACAAGTTTTTACCAGAATGAAAGTGAGTGTTGGCTAACACAATTTCTCCAACATGAGAGTATAAATAAAATATTCAATTTTATTTGAAAAAATCTTTAAAAATTGTTGCCTAAATAACGGGAAGAAAATCAAATTTTGATTAAAAAAAATCCACCTGACTGCTTACGCATTTCGTACTCATAGCATGTCCATAGTCCGAAGTGGGCTGACTTAAAACACAAAGGAGGACCAATGAAAATTCTTCACTAACTACTAAGATATGTTATAATCATGGAGATATATGAATTGTACATGTAGGATATATAGAAATATAGTAAATCTGATTTGAAGTTTAAGCCATGTGTAAAGTGAACGAGTACTGTATTTAGTTGGAGGATCCAATGTGCCTCTTTGTTATACAGAACTCTTTGCCAATCGCCCCCTCTGTTTGGTCTTTTAACTCTTTCTATGGCAAAGAAACTAAAAAGAATCAAGATTTGATAAATGAATGTCTAGAGAATGTCTTGCAGCTCCTGTAACATTTGTGCACCTTTCTGTATATTCTATATATATATATAATATATATATATATTGTTTCTTTGCCATAGAAATAGTTAAAATAACTTTTCAACCTTTAGCCACATTTCAGGCTTCAACCATAAAGATATAAAATTAAATTTTTTTTGTGAAGAATCAACAACAAGTGGGACACAATTGTGAAGTGGAACGAAATTTATTGGATATTTTAAACTTCTGTAAAAAAGAAAGAACTGAAAAGTGAGGCGCAAAATATTATTCGTCCCTCTTAAGTTAATACTTTGTAGCACTGCCTTTTGCTGTAATTACAGCTGCAAGTCGCTTGGAGTATCAGTTTCGCACATCGAGAGACTAAAATTCTTGCCCATTCTTCCTTGGAAAACAGCTGGAGCTCAGTGAGGTTGGATGGAGAGCGTTTGTGAACAACAGTTTTCAGCTCTTTCCACAGATTCTCGATTGGATTCAGGCCTGGACTGTGACTTGGCCATTCTAACACCAGGATATGTTTATTTGTGAACCATTCCACTGTAGATTTTGCTTTATGTTTGGGATCATTGTCTTGTTGGAAGATAAATCTCCGTCCAAGTCTCAGGGGTTTTGCAGACTCCAACAGATTTTCTTCCAGAATGGTCCTGTATTTGGCTCCATTCATCTTCCCATCAATTTTAACCATCTTTCCTGTCCCTGCTGAAGAAAAGCAGGCCCAAAATGATGCTGCCACCACCATGTTTGACAGTGGGGATGGTGTGTTCAGGGGGATGAGCTGTGTTGCTTTTACGCCAAACATATCGTTTTGCATTGTGGCCAAAAGGTTCGATTTTGGTTTCATCTGACAAGAGCACCTTCTTCCACATGTTTGGTGTCTCCTAGGTGGCTTGTGGAAAACTTTAAACAAGACATTTTATGGATATCTTTGAGAAATGGCTTTCTTCTTGCCACTCTTCCATAAAGGCCAGATGTGTGCAGTGTATGACTGATTGTTGTCCTATGGACAGACTCTCCCACCTCAGCTGTAGATCTCTGTAGTTCATCCAGAGTGATCATGGGACTCTTGGCTGTATCTCTGATCAGTCTTCGTCTTGTTTGAGATGAAAGTTTAGAGGGACGGCCGGGTCTGGGTAGATTTGCAGTGGTCCAATACTCCTTCCATCTCAATATGATTGCTTGCACAGTGCTCCTTGGGATGTTTCAAGTTTTGGAAATCTTTTTGTATCCAAATCAGGCTTTAAACTTCTCCACAACAGTATCATGGACCTGCCTGGTGTGTTCCTTGGTCTTCATGATGCTCTCTGTGCTTTAAACAGAACCCTGAGATTATTACATGATGCTCTCTGTGCTTTAAACAAAACCCTGAGACTATCACAGAGCAGGTGCATTTATACGGAGACTTGATTACATATAGGTGGACTATATTTATCATCATCAGTCATTTAGGACAACATTGGATCATTCAGAGATCCTCACTGAACTTCTGGAGTGAGTTTGCTGCACTGAAAATAAAAGGGCCAAATAATATTGCACGCCCCACTTTTCAGTTTTTTATTTTTTACAAGAGTTTAGTGATCACAATGATTATATATAACATATGTTTGGAATTAGTGATGAATTATGATTTTCATTGGTCCATCTTTGTGTTTTAAGTCAGTCCACTTCGGACCATGAACATGCCATGAGTAAGAGCTTCACAACTCAAAACGTGTAACCAGTCAGGTGGACTTATTTTATTTTTTTTAAAATGTGATTTTCTGTCCGTTATCTAGCCAATGATTTTTAAAGATTTTTTTTTAACAAAATTTTATATTTTATATATACTCTCATGTTGGAGAAATTTTGTTAGCCATCACTCACTTTCACTCCGGTGAAAACTTGTACTTCATGTTCCAAATGTGCTGGGTCAGCAAGCGAGTGTTTGGCATTTCTGATACAACCACATCAAGCGATTCCCTGGTAGTGAGTACTTTCTGAACTTTCGTAATATTCACAGTAACTGCCATGTGCAGCATGGACAGCAGCCAGAAGGGCTGGAAGAGACTCAATTAGGTCTTGGTAGGTTGTCATAGGTATCTGGAGCATCCCACACCTGCTGGAGGGTGCGTGGGGGAGAATCCACAGAGCGAACACAATGATTGAGTTGGTATGACAGATGGTCAATTGGGTTTAAGTCTGAGGAATTAGGGGACCATGATAGTACTTAGAAGTCTTCATTTTGATCCTCTATCCAGTATTGGAAATTTTTACCCATGTGACATGTGCATTATCTTGCTGGAACATTCTATCTACTCCAGGGAAGCCGTTTAAAGATGTATGTGATCTACGAGGATGTCATTAACTAGTCACACCCAAATTGATTGAGAGGGCAGTCTACAAGGATGAGTGGGCCCAGAGAATGCCATGAAAACATTACCCAGATCATGACTCTGAAGCTTTGCAGCCCCATATGCAGTAGGGTTCACTGAACTGTTGTTGTACACACAGGGCCTCAATCAGGAATTTAAGGGCCCCATACAGCTGAAGCATCCAGGAGGAAAGTAGTATTGTTGTCTTCAATTTTTCATCATGCTCTGACAGACAAGCGAGTATTACGAACTGTCGGAACACCCCTTTAACTTTCTTCTGCTCAGGTGGCTATAAACTAATTATGAAAAAGACAGCAGCACCATCCAGTTATAAGAAACTGTTAGTAATAATCTCACATCTCATAATACAAAAAACAGATCAACATACTCATAATATTGAATGAGCTTGCCTACAGAATCATACAGCATCACTTATTACTAACTGTAGATTAAATCAAATTTATGTTTGAGTCTATAAAGGGAAACATGCATTCAAATGGAGAATTCAAAGTGCTTCACGACTGTACAGAAGGCGTTGCCAATCACCGCCCCTACTTGGCTTTTTAACCCATTCTATTTAGATGAGCTACATTGGGTTATCATATTAGTGCTATGATTTTACCATATTTGCAATTTTCCACCACATCACCAACATGCAGTAGCATATCACAGTAGAAACAGCATTGACTATAGCTGCCCATGAAGTCCTGGAGGTCTCCTCCATGAAATTACATGCAATACTCCTGGGTCTTTTACACCCCAAGCCATGATGTCCATGCCCTGTCTCCCATGATTTGCAGTAGCATCTTAGGGCAGAAATGGCATGGACTAAGGGCAATATGTATGCACAGGGCTGCGGCAGAAGTCTGGCGTCTTTTCAGGCCAAAAACTGGCACAACCCTGTTCACTAAATTTTTAATCAGGAGCACTCCATTATTAGATGCATTACAAGATTTATGCCACATTTACTACGTGTTTTAGACAGTTTCAGGCACTTCTGTGTCCCGTCCGACAAATTGGGTGTGGCCTCAACAAAATGGGTGTGGTTTCATACAAAAGGGGCGTGGTTTAAATGCAACAAAAATTGTGCCAGAATTTTGTCGCAGTTAGTGGCGTAAAAGTAAGCCAACTTATAGGTGGTACAAAGTTAGACTAGACAGATCTAACCTGCACCAGATTTATCAACACTATGATAAATGTGGCGCATTGTAAGACTGGATAGTGTAACTTAAAAGCATTTTAAAATAAGAAACTATTGATAAATGTGCCCCAGTGAGTTTTAGACCTAGACAGTTTTCATGAGATGAACGAATTTCTCAATAATTCGATTCAACTGATCTGAATTTTTCCCAAAAATTCAGTTCGTTTTGAATTTATTTGCAACAAATCACGTTAAAAACAGCTATGTCCTGGCTGCAGAGAGCCTGTAGGGTGTTGTAGAACATTGTGCCATGCAGAAATATGCATAGGGAGCGTGGTTTGGTATTGAAACAATGCTGTGATTTAGTATGACACGCAGATGACAGCCGCCGCTCTTAGAATCACTTCACACCTCACTTATCTGGGCAGTTAAGGGGTCAAAACTCACCAAATAACTGAAGTAGAAACACAACCTGACAAGGTGATGTCAGCGCCAGCTAGAAATAACCGAGCAGAGTGCCAAGATCCTACTATAGCGTCAAAGAGCACACTCCTTTTACACCATCATCAGATTTCACAGATTATGACACAACCTGTTCTGTTAAACGCTCATACATGTAGAGCTACAAAGAGTTACTTTTTTCACTTATTGTGGTAAAACACCTTTGAAATACAGCTTGTGTTTTTGCCATATACACACATCTCCATTACAGGCAAGTTATTATTTTTGGGATATTTTTCTTTGCACCAAAGAGTTAATTTTTTCAATTGTAAGGTGAAACACCTTTGAAA